>VYYI01004354.1:0-10585 GCA_021029175.1 Bilobella aurantiaca
CAATCCATGTCACCGCCACAGGTCCACCAACAGCAGATGATTCCTCAACAGACGCATGCCACGATCGGAGGGGACTCAGTCCAGCACCAACAGCAGCAGCAACAGGTCACGCAGAGTCTAGGGCATGCTCACAGTCACCAAATCCAAAAGCCAGCCTTCCTTCACAGCGGAACGCAGGAGGCCCAGACGGCCAATCACTTTCAGAGTCAGCAGCAGGAGCTGAGTATAGGTCAAAGTGGGGGTCAAATCGGGATCTCACCGCAACAACCCCAGCAACAGACTAATTATGTCCACGGACAGCAACAACCTCCCCCGCAGCAACCAGCGATGATGATGATGACGGGCCTCGGGCCCATGCACCAGCAACAACACCACATACAGCACGTCCAGCCCATGCAAATCCAAGTGTCTCAGCAGTCTCAACAGGCCATTACGCAGAGTAAGAGAAAGGATGACTAAACTTCGCTTAAATTAAATTAAGCTCAATTATGAGTGATGATTTCTTTCTGTTTCTGTTTTTTTATGCTTCTGTGTAAGAATAGACTTCCAACTCTTAGCGCTAGGCGAATTTGCATTTCGCATAAACATTAAATTTACTTTTATACTTTAGATCCAACGATGTATGCGCAACAGAACCAGATGCAGCACCAGTCCATGCAAATGCAATCTCAACAGCAACAGCCTCCCGGAATTCCCATGGCGGGGCAAATGATGGGTCAAGGGCAACAAGTATCTCAACTCAACCAACAGCAATTTGGAACGCAACAACTGACTTCACAGCAAATTCATCCCCTAATTCAACAAAATCAACAACAGCAGCAACCCTCTCCTCAAAAAATGATTGGGATTCCGCACCAACAGCCAATGGTCACACAGCAGCCGCAGCAGTCGGTTACCCAGCAGCAACAGGGCATGCTCAATCTGCAAGCCCAGATGATGAGCCAGGGAATGCAACAGCAGGTGCTGAGAATATTTATCAATTCAAATCTAATTGGCCACACAATTTTACAAATTACAGAATTTGTTGGCAGGCAAATTGTCAATGTTTTCGTAATTCTCTTTAGAATCCTCAGATGGGTAACATGATGCTGCAAGGTCACCAGCCTCAGCAGCTGATTGGACAGACGCCTTCAGGAATCCTTCAGCAGTGGCAGCAGCCCATTCTCCAAACACTTCAACAACCCAACTACCAGCCCCAGCAACAGATTATGAATACTCAGCAAATGGTAACAGTAAAATACACAATATTGTATAACCATTCAAAATAGACAAATATTTTGGACGACAAACACTTCAACAACCCAACTACCAGCCCCAGCAACAGATTATGAATACTCAGCAAATGGTAACAGTAAAATACACAATATTGTATAACCATTCAAAATAGACAAATATTTTGGAAGGAGATAAGGGGAAGCAGATCGAAATCGATTTGAAAATGATTTGTTTGAAATTTAAGCAACAACAACAACAGCAACCAATTCTGAACCAAGCGTTTCAGGGTCAAGGGCAATCAATCCCTCCTCAACAGCACATGCTAAGCACTCAAGGACAACAAGCGACGAATATTCAGCAACCTCAGATGGTTTGAAAAAAAATTCTGCTACAGCAAGTATTGTTGCTTCTTGTTAGAACGTTTTTGTTTTGGTGTCATAGACGCAACAACAGCAGGCGATGGGAGGAAGTCAGCTTCAGCAACCGCAGACAGCAGCAAGGAATGGGAGGAAGCCAGCTGCAGCAACCACAGCAACAACAACAACAACAAGGAATGGGAGGAGGTCAGCTGCAGCAACCGCAACAAGGGATGGGAGGGAATCAACTTCAACAGTCGCAGCACGGTCACTCTGTGCACCAACTCCACGCTCAAGGTCAAATCGGAATGGTTGTTGGGAGCGGTCAACTGCCGCAGTATCAGACGCAACCACCGCAAGTTCAGCAGCAGCCTACCAACTTCGTTCCGACTCTACAACAGCAGTCAACAATACACCCCTCGTCCTCTTCCAGTCAAGTAAAGCTCTGAGATTTAAAAACAGAAAAGAAGATGCTTAAGAAAGACTGTAGAAATTTTAAAATACTTGAATATTTTAGAATTTTAAGATTTCAGAATTTCTAATTGCACTACACTTTTTGGATTTTATATAATGACCAGTTGTCTATCTTGTAGACTCAGCAACAGCAGGGAATGGGCGGTAATCCGCTGCAACAGGCACAGCACGGTCATTCGGTTCACGAACTCCATGCTCAAGGGCAAATGGGAATGGTGGGGCAACTCCCGCAACAGTATCAGCAGCAACCGCCGCAAGTCCAGCAACCCACCACTTTGGTATCCAGTATACAGCAACAGCCACCCATCCACCCACCGCCCTCTACTAATCAGGTAGAGTTCAGATCCAAAATCCTCATAAATCTCTTTTTAAAAAAATATGATACCCTTATGCGAAATCGAAAAGGGCTCACTTGGCCTAGACCAATTTAAATTTTTATGATTTTAAAATTCTGCAGATGCTTTCTGATTGACTTATTTGAAACATGATTGCTATTGCAGGTGGGTGTGCCCCTAAACACAGGCTCCTCGATGTCAATGGTAAGTGAGAGTTCTTCAATGGGGGTGAGCAGTAGCAGTAGCTCTGTTCCTGAGGTGTTTCCGCCTGGACATCCTCAGCAGCAGCCCATCTCAAGTGCCCTTCCACCGCTGGGTGTGAACGAGATTGCGATGATACAACAGCAAGTGAACTCGGTGGGGACGGTGGTTCCGCTGTTACCTCCGATGGACATGGCGGGTGGCCCACCCGGTGGAGACACCTCCTGTATATCCAACCTCCCATCGCAAGCGAGGATTCTCCTCGAAGAGTCTGTTGTAGCCAGTGATGAAGGAGACAGGTACGTGAGGACTTACTTTTTCAATGTCAATTTAACGACCGATCCAGGCTGGTTTACATATATCAAAGCGTACAAGGCTAAATAGAAATTGCTACAATTTTTATTCAAGTAAGGATAGCCATTTCTCTAGCAAACGTTTCATTTGCTGCGTTATGGAAATGAAATAGCAACAAACCGGCAAGTAGGGACGAGTAAAAAAGTACATTATGAATCAGTGATGCTTCTTGTTTCTGACAATGATAAGTTAAAACTAGGTGATATTCATTCAAACTGCTTTAAATTTTTAATTCCACGCAATTTCCCCAGCGGAATTATAAAGTGCTCTGTGAAAGATGTAAAAGCGTTTCTTCGTTTTGTCAGAGTTATGGAAAACTTTTTTTTGAAATGACGCTTCGCTTCTCGACATTGTAAATTGTTAATTACTTAAACTCTATGCATTTACGTGCAACTGCGAATTGTATAATTTCTTCTTATATTTTTAATGTTGTTAAAAGGGGCGTTTAAAGACCTCAACTCGAAATCCGCCTCGCGTCATAAACCGATTTTCATGGAAATGGAGAACATCCTGACTTTCTCATGTCAGCTTCCTAGTTCTGCTCTAAATGCTTGGGAGATGAAAGGATGGAGATCCGAGACTGATTGGATCTAGAAGACGCTTGAGAGAAGGGTTTAAACTTAGAATTTTGTAATGTAAATGGAGCATGCTCTTAATTGAAATTACATTGGCCTAGGCCGGCTCATCTGTTGGAGACATGTCATTGTATTGTCGTTGGCAGCACTCATTGAAAATGCCTCATTTCCTCTGACATGTGAACTGGTTCAACATCAAAGAAGGAAAAGAGGGCAGGAATTACTACGTTGTCGTTTACGGGTTATTCACTTCAAACACCTTCACTTTTTACTTGAACTGGAAAAGTCCCTTCTATTTTAAAATGTTTGTTTAAGGTTCTTCTCGCTACTTTTCCCACAACTTCAGTTTTATGATGTGTAAGATTATATGTTGCAGAGATGTGGAAATATGGTGAAAGCATAAGGATTTGTTCAAAGAAGGGAATTGGAGATAACATTTCAAAAATCGGAAAATTCATGGAAAAGTAGTTTTGTGGGGTTTTAGAACCGGGATCTGGGAAAAGCTTTGAAGCGCTTTTTTGTTGAGAACGGTCTTGTTCAATTTTGAATCTAAAACAAAGGACGTTTCAATTGGGAGTAAGTGGAGCGGTGGATGAAATTAGGGTCAGCTGAATAACTGGCGACTTGTGATCGCGGCGGTGTTTCAAATAGCTCCTTATTAAAGCGCCTTTCTCTGGTTAGCAGTCCAAAAATTCATGACCTGTATCACTTCAAATGAAAGGAAAAGTGTTGTAAAATAATTTTAGAAGAAGAAAAAAACGAATTCATCTTAAAGCTAACAGGAGAATTCTGCTAATTTTTGGATTTGGAAGATGAAGATAGTGAAAGTTGAAATCTTATATGAAAACCCCAGAAAGCCCGTCCACAGGAGGATTTTAAGTTGAGGTTCTTCCTGTCCTTTGTCCTAGGACGGGCTTCTTGGGCTAGTCTTAAATATTTCAATTTTTTTTAAAGCAAAGGAGCGGTGCTAATGTATAAGATTTTTTTAGTTAAAAAAAACCTATATGTCTTTCTTTTTACTATTAAAAAAGAAAGTGAATTTTTTCAACTAAAAGAACTTGACCTCTATGATTTATAGTTTCGAGTTTGTTTTCGATTTATTCCAAATTTTGCTGTTTTTTTTTAGATTTGTGCTGAAAGGGGGAAAGGTGAAGGTAATAAATCTTTGAGAGGATATGCCAGATCGTTTCGAGTTCAATTCAATGTGAGGATAAAAGATAAGTCGATAAGTGAAACTTGAATCAATGATTTTGTAAGAAGGGGCTTTCATCCTCTTTCTTCTCCATTTCACTGTATCTGGGAAAAAAGGAATTGATTTCGGAGGAAATTGAGTCCATTAGTTTCCCAGGAGGTTCATGCCTCTGNAAAAAGGAATTGATTTCGGAGGAAATTGAGTCCATTAGTTTCCCAGGAGGTTCATGCCTCTGCATTTCTTGAGGGTATAACGCTTAGGGAAAGGGAAAGTGGGATTTGGGTCTTTTCCTAAATCCTGGAAGATAGGGCTGGCCGTGCCCTTGAGAACGTCCTTTGCGTAACCTTCAAGCTTCCTTCCTTTCCCTGCGTGTCATCCTCACTTAAATAGCACCAGGGCATTTCATTTGGGAAAATTAAGGACCGCAGAGCAAAGTCATAGAGTTCCTGAGGCTACTCGTAAATGGTTCCTGTCGCAAGAGCTCCACTCTTCTTTGGGAATCCTTATGTCAATCAAATTAAATAAGAAAGTGGCGTAGTAGGGAATTCCCTTCGGGGCAAACAGGATTTTTTTTTTATTCTTTCTATTAATAACAATGAAACCATTTTTTTGCACTTACTGATCAATAATTAGCACTTTCTTGTGAGTGACGAGACGAGTGATTAGGTCAGACATGCACGGATGCTAAAAAATTCCCGAGGTCTGCCCGGGGTGCCAGGTCGAGGTCAATGAGGGGGGTCGAATTATATATAGCTCAATTTAACGGTGATTTTATTTTAACCAATAATTCAGATTTTGAGTGCCCAATGGCGCAGAGACGCTTAAAATTATTTAGAAAACGGCATAATAGCGCCGTAGGCGCTAACGCTTTTAGGTTTTGAAGGGTCCCAAATGCGCAGAGACCCCTAAGATTGATAGGAAACGACCTAATAGCGCCGAAGGCGCTAAAGTTTTGGGATTTTGAAGGGTTCTAAATGAGCGGAGACCCCTAAGATTGATAGGAAACGACCTAATAGCGCCAAAGGCGCTAAAGTTTTGGGATTTGGAAGGGTTCTAAATGCGCGGAGACCCCTAAGATTGATAGGAAACGACCTAATAGCGCCTAAGGCGCTAACGTTTTGGGATTTTGAAGGGTTCTAAATGCGCGGAGACCCCTAGGATTGATAGGAAACGACATAATAGCGCCGTAGGCGCTAAATTTTTTGGGTTTTTAAGGATTGACAACGCCAGGGGACCCCTCTGAGTGGCCTCGCTGGCTCAGAAATTCTCAGGGGGGTCAAAATGACCCCTACCACTAACCGGGGTGCTCCCACGGGTGACATGGGATCCGCGCATGTCTGGATTAGGTTTCAGAAATTTTTAACATTTCAAAAACTTTAGGTTTGAAGGGTTTTAAAATAGCTTTGAGGTTTAAAACGTAAATTTTGGGAAGCTAGTTTGTAAGAAACACGGATCTGAGATTAGGGATTTTGTTTACCACTTTCTGCGAAAAAAAAGGCCTTATCTTGTCTAGAGTGATTTAGTTATGTTTGTGCTGTAAACTTTTATAAAATTAAAAATGTTATGAAGCAATGCATTATGGATTCAAGGGTGACATCGTGACTTTAAGATTTTAAATTATTTAAATATTATAATACTAATTATACATATTATAAATTAGTTATCAACTATTATATTTATAATCTTTCTTTAAATTAGTAGGAGTCCACATTTTTGTTCTTGGATAATTTCTTGCCTTAGGATAGGCTTGTTTGGGTTTTGAAAGTCTAAAAACTTATTTCCAGGATTGATAATGTTTGACTTGCACTTTGCACATTGTGAGGACTTGGCTGAAATTGGATTTTTTTTAAATGGAATAGAAAATGAAGCTGTTATTTCCTTTTTTGCATGGTGATTACTTGTGTTAGATTGTACAAACTGGTTAAATCTGGTGATGCATTTTATAATGATTATCTTCGTGTCTAGTTTTTCAGGAAAGTTTTTTTTCCCTTGCGTTTGCTAATAATTATGAATTGGAAAGAGCCGAGCTGTCTGAGGGTGGATAATCAAGATTCATCTTCTTCTTTTCAAGACCTGACTGATGGACGGCATCGCTTCATTTTCTTTGCATGAAAGGAGGCTGACTTGATTCAATTTCAGAGTTCAAAAGTGTTGTCCATCTTCTTGGAAGTGGAGTGACGTCAATCGATGTTACAAGAGGATGATGGGATTGGTTGAAAGAAAAAAAGTTTTGGTGTTTGGTTTTGGGGTAATTGTTGGGTTGTTGTATAAGTGGACTTAATTGTAGTGGACCACTGTGATTATGGGGAGATTACGAAATGTAAGTGGGCTTCATTTTGCAATGTGGAGAAGAGTGAGTCAATTTGGGAGGATACAAGGGATTTCTTTGTTTTTTGGGACAATCAAGCACAACAATCAGTATTCCACTATCCAGTAGAATTTGGTTTTGGAATCATCCTTGACCTCTCTCAAAATTGCTTTTTCATTTTCCCCCCTAAATTAGATCCATCCCACAAATGTGTTTGTGAGGGAGACACGAAGGTTGATCTTGTCTAATTCCCTTGACTTTGACCTCATTTCTCAATCTCAAGGGTAAACGCTAATAAACAAAAGCCCTTATTATAAGTGCTTTATCATTATGAGGGCTCTTGGATTTTGGATGATTCTTGGGGAAATGGAAATTGAAGAATTGCAAATTGCTGAAGCTTCCTGGCTTCTCTAAAATGCTCTAAATTGACTGTGCCGCTGCTCTACTGATTTTTTCATTCATTCAAGAAAAAGTAATGAATCGTATAGGCATCAAGAGTTATCGCTGCCGTCTGAGTTTGGCGCTTGTAATGAAACGCTTTAAGAATTTGCGAATTGGCAAATGCCTCCTTTCCTCACGGAAATTCTTCTACTGGAAAATTGAGCAAGCGTCAGTTGTCGAGCCAGGAATGCGAATGTCATCCAATTCTATGGTCCAACATCTCAATCTCGATTTTGCAGTGTGGGGGTGCGAGGTGGTTAAGCGCTTCAGCAAAGTGCTGTTTGCGGAACCGGAAGTAAGCCAGTAGCGTCATTGTGAGTCCTTAAATAAGAAGGGTTGACGAGAGTGGTGACGCATGACAAGAAAAAAAACGGCAATTCTGGATATAAATTGACCTTGTTGTGGTCAGTGATTGGAAGGGATCCTTGGCAGCGGTCATTGACAGATGAATGTGGTTTGAAGTGTTGTTGTATTTCTTTGTCTTTCGCTGATTAGGAGTGAAGTGGTTTGGTAATTATCAACTGCGCAGATGAACGGTGCATGTTTTGGACTTGGGCTCTTAGGATGTCCATCTGCTTTTGGCTTGGAGATGACATTGGCCAAGGACTTTCTTCCTCAGCATCTTGAGCTGCTTATGTAACTCGAGTGCCGGCATCACCGGCTTTTGCCAATTCAATATATCTTGTTGCCAACAAAGACAATTGTGTGCACTCTGCTTTTTTTTCTGGCCTTGATTTGCAGAAGGGATAAATTCGCATGGGAGTTAAGGACGCCACTTCACCACTGCTGCTCTACACAGATAATAATTGCATGTTGTGAAGAGATTGGCGCATACAGTGCTTCACTTTCGCTCCAGCCAGTACAAATCGTGCTTTAAAGTTTTACTAGAAAATAAGCTAAAATTTGCTTAAAAAGAGCTAGAAAATTGTAGGGCTTTCGAGAGAAGGGATAGCATAACCAGTGAAATTAGGATTTGAGGTTGAGAAAATAAACAAGGATTTGTGAGAGGTGCCTGGAAGTGACCTAGTTTTGACCTTAACTATCCGGACGGTGATAAGTTGATTGGATTGGATGTTTGGATACTTTGCAAGTATTTGACAAGTAGCGAAGTTGTGAAGAAGAGGAATTGAGTGTTGTTTGAGCCGTATCATTAATTGGAGATCTGGAGATACGACCGGGCCGATAAGGGCTAAGAATAAAAAGCATGAAGGAGGGATGATTTTTGGTGGGATCAGGAAGGTGACAAGGGAATTTTAAAAGTGGTTTTTGAATCTTATGTGCTTAAGAGGGGCGATTGCAAAATGCTGGTCGAACTCTGCTTGGCATTTCCATGGCTCATGCTCCTGCTCTACCTGCTCTTTGTCCTTGTCAACGTCTAAGGAGACGGTGACATGGGTCCTTAGCATGGAGGAGGCTTGACGTAAGTCACTTAAATCTAATCAGGCGAAAAGGAAGTGCTACGAGAGCATTTGAGAGCATCAATGACGGGTTAGAATTTTTGTGAGTTATTTGGGAACTCTGTAGAAGATGCTCATTCATGAAGATGAATGTTATTTTGGGTTGATTTTTTTTGCACTTTGTTGTTTTATTTTACTTAATTTCCTTTCCTTCCAGCTAAAATGTTTAGGAGTCTATTTTTACTTGGGAAAGGTTGGAGAATTGAATTTATGAAAGTTGGTGTTTCCGGCGGCGGTAGAGTGACATTGAAATTAGGTTTGTAGCTGGTGACATCATTGGGTGGCCTTGCGTGTTTTAGTTCTCTGACATTTGACATCTCAATTCTCAACGTTTAGCGTAATAGTGTTTGTTATTTCCCAAGGGAACACTTTCCTTTTCTAAATCATACTCGTTCCATTCAGCTTGGATTTTAGCCGGCATGGATTTGCAGAAGATTTTTGAGAAATGGATTTGAAAACTTTTTTTTTTCTCATAATAATGAGTTAATTGATTTGGCAGAGAATTGTATTTATTTTTAGTCAGAAATTGTAAAGGGCTTTTGTAGAAAGTTTAATTGAATGTGAAATGAATGCTCATTAACGCTCAATACTCGACGAAGGAGGAGTCATCAATTTGTTATGCGAAATTTCGTCGCATTATCCCTTTTGTTTTGATTGTTTGGCCTTTTCTAGTCTGGAAAATTTATAATGACAAAATATTATTCAAAAGTGCAGAAGAGTGAAGGTGAACTGGGGTTTGGCGAAACATGTAAACACTACGGTGGCCAAATCCTTAAAATTAAAAATAAATAAAATTATCTTTCAAATCAACTTCATTTCCAAAAAAAAATCCACGTCCATGTCCTTTCTGGTGTTTTTAGTCGATTATTTTTCATGAATTTAGCAATGTTTGAAAATAAATAAAGAATTTCTCATAAAGAGATTCGAGACGCGTTTCCTAATTTGAAGTTAGGGACTGACTAACTGTCAATTAAGAAAATGGTAAAATTGAGCCTTTCGGAGAAAGCGGAACAATTATCTCTTTACATTGAAGTTAAAGTTAATTGGCCTGATTGGGTGACCATTATTATTCGTAGAATGCACTGGAAGGGGTGTAGAAGGTAGATGAGATCAAGACCATTACAATTATAACTAATTGCTTCATTTCATTGCTTTTCCAATAATGTCTCCCAAAAGTGTCCTTTTCTTTCTGCACGGAGCACCTTTTTGGATTTCCTAGAATTTAGGGTAGCTGCAGCCTTGCTGTATATTTTGGCAAAGCGTATAGGGCTGGCCTCATTCTGAGGAAGCAAAATGGCTTCCATTTCTGCCTAACCTCTGTCTCCACTGCCTCTGCTTGAGGTGGTTGTCTCACGAGCATTTTGGCAGCAGTGGCTTTCCCTTGCCGCATTTCTGCGTGTCCTCCTTACGGAGGCCCTCCTGCTCCCTGTTCCTGCTGCTCCTCAAGTTGTCCCATTTTTGGCAAGGAGATTTCGTGCAAAATTCGCATGAGTAGGGTAGGAAAAGTTGGAATGGCCTGGGGAATTGGGAACCCTCTTTCTGGAGCCTAAAAGTCCAAGTCAAAGGCAAGAAATTATCCAAGAACAAAAATGTGGACTCCTACTAATTTAAAGAAAGATTATAAATATAATAGTTGATAACTAATTTATAATATGTATAATTAGTATTATAATATTT
>VYYI01004355.1:0-10585 GCA_021029175.1 Bilobella aurantiaca
TCAATTAAAGCTATATATATATATAATTTGTGTATTAAACCAATTTAGATATATATTGAAAGAAATAGCTACCGAATAGTATTGTTATGAACAATATGTAGAATACAAGATATTACTAAATTGGCTAAATAGATAGGACCTATAGTAACACGTTTTTTTTCTCCATAATAACAAAAGCACTGTTTGCCTACACAATAATATAATAAATGGTTTAGGAATAGAAGGAGCGAAAGTGCTCATCTGAAAATTATGGTACATCATACAATGTTATGAATCTGCTCAATATCTGATTTATTATTTCAGCCTTGAAAACGCTCGTGATTGCATTTGTTGGAGATTACCCAAGTGTTTCTGCTTTTCCAAATCTGTATCTGCTGAATATGCATCGCCTGGATCTCTTGACGATTCATAAACTTCAAGTTAGTTTTTATTCTGTTAGCACACAAAGTGTTAAAGTCAATGCTTTTTGCAATTTGTAGTAATGTAACTTTTTCTCTTCAAATTCTAGATATCGGCTGACTGTCAAGAGAAGCTGGAAAAGTACCATAAGAAATTTACGTTAATTATCGACGCTCTGTGATATGGTTTAATTTTAATAAAAACCGACGCTTTAATTTTTTTTGATTAAAATATTTTGATCAAAATATTTTATTGCAATTATAAACTAGTGAATGAAAAGAAGCGGAACGAAAACTGTAGTTAACCACACACAAGTTAAGGCACACATAAATGTATGCCTATGGTAAGATTCGATCTCCGGCACCTAGAGGAGAGAGACTGATGCTCTAACCTGCTCTAATGTATCATATTTATTAATATTGCATTTCATAAATTAGCCAACACTGCAAATTAAATCATGACAAAATAGTAGGTTGGAAGTTCAATGATCCAAATGATGAATCATAAATAAGAAAAAAAAAACAGTTATTCAATAATTTCTTATCTGAGGCATCAAATTTGGCTAGCCAAGGCACTACAACTTCCCAATTGAGTCCACAAATTATGTAGCATTTTTTTTGTGAATTATGAGGATCCTAAAGCCTTAATTACATTCCTAATGATGCATGTAAGACATAAAAGTCAAGGGATTCTTGTTTGCAATAATTCCTATGGGAATGTGAAAAATTTCACACCAGAAGGGAAACAAAGCATTAATGACATTTAAAACTAACATTATATGAGTAAGAAACCAATTAATTTTAATTGGTCAAGAGAAGCAAGTTTGCCAGTTATGTAAAAGGTTATAACATTGGGAATGGCAACAGGTATGCTTCCGCCTTACAGATTTATATAACAAGAATTGTCAATTAGCTCGAATCTTCTTGAAGGGAAGGCTACATCCGGAAGTTTCTATAATTAACTTATAACTCAAAATACCACTTAACCAACTACACAACTACCGTGCAACAGCATCATGGTTCTATCTGAAGAAATGCGTGGATTTTGGGCTTCTTCTATTGGAATTCCCGAAGAACAAATAGAAGAAAATTCGGATTTTTTTGGTCTTGGTGGAAATTCTCTGCAGGCAAGTAACCTAACTCAACTTCTTCGTCCAAAATTCCCGAATTTGGAAATTTCCTCCATTTACGCATTCCCCATTTTCAAAAATTTTGTGCAAGCAGTCGAAACCGGTAGTTTCCCGCCACAGATCATTGATTTTGAAACTGAAATTCAACTTGATTTGAAATTGGACGCGTCTCACAAGTCAACAAAACCACGATCGATTCAAAAATCACTTCTGACTGGAGTCACTGGCTACTTTGGATCGGCCCTACTCATCGAACTGCTCTCATCAACCAATCAAAAAGTGGCTTGCCTCATCCGAGCACATAGTACAGAGGAAGCTCAAAAAAAGTTGACAGATGCTATAGAACGTAGCAAATTCAGCTCAATTTTTGAAAAATTTCCAAAAACAAGGCTGGAAATACTAGCAGGCGATCTGAGCAAACCGTCATTTGGATTAGAGGAGCCTATATATGTGGAACTAAGCAAAAGCACAGACGCAATTTACCATGCTGCAGCCGAAGTTGATCAAATGAAAACGTATGAGCAACTCAAGGTAGCCGCTAGTTCCGGGATCAAAAACGTTATTAAATTTGCAACTGACGGAAAACTAAAGTGGCTCCATCACGTCTCCACCGTAGGCGTATTTGACGCAATATTTTCTCCACCGGGATACGGTCCCCACTTTGCACCGGAAGACTTTTTGCCGGAAAAAGTCGACCCAAAACGCTTGTATAACGGTTATGCGCAGAGCAAATGGGTAGCAGAGCAGCTTGTGCGCAAGGCCCTTGTTGAAGGCGTTCCAGGTGCAATTTACCGACCTGGCAAAATAGGAATGCACTCAAAGTTGCTGTTTGCAAATCCAAATGACACTCTTGGTTCGTTTTTGCAAGTTTGTAGAAAACTTGGAAGTTTTCCGCACGTCTCCTGCGTCGTGCCCTACGTGCATTTGGATGCCGCTGCAAAGATGATCGTGGACCAATCAGTGGCCTTTTTACAAGTTGCCGCGGCGCAGAACAAGGTGTTTCATGTAATAGAGGCTGAAATATTTTTACGGGAGTTTCTGCAACGTGACGAGTCGTTTAAATACGAATCCCTGGATTTGGTTGCATGGGAAGAGAAATTCAAGGCTCAGTTTCAATGGAACTGCAAAAAAGATGTTGGAGCTTTGGCCTACCTTAACTACCTTAAAAGTCGTAACGTACATCCAGATGGACTTGTAAAACGAAACATTTCATTTACCTATCAAAGCTCTAAGGCAAACATGAACGTATTCAGAAGCAAGATCGTTTTGAACTACATAACGGCCGTTTTCAAATCAGCAGAAGAGAATATTGCTAACTAGAATTTCAAAACTTCTCGTGGTTAAAACTGCAAATAACAATATGATCTTGACTAGTTTTTTTTTCATTTCTCCTCATTGAATCCATTGAGTTTGATATTTGAGGTATGCCTTTAGATATTTTTGCTTTTGAATACTTGGTGTTGTAAATATATATCAATAACTCCTCTTACTAACGTGTGATTGATTTTTTGGGCTGTTATCTTTGAAAATATTACAGAATTTGTGTGATTATAAAACGAAACGAGTAATTTGCCAGTCATGATGAATTTCCATCCAGTTGATTTATTTTGGAATTGTCGATGCTTGTATTACTTATAATAAAAGGCGAAGAAGCAAACCCTTGTGTAAAGTCAGTTTGGAAGTTACATGGAGCATTTTACTGATATTAAGAATGAGAAAATACGCATAGGGCCGTATATGAGCATCAACAAGAATGATCTAGAGAAACAAAAAATGCTGCTGCGGAGCACTCCTTTGCCACTAATTAATTAATTTATTTTAATACTATCCAACTACCCAAACGGAGCCCCAATAACTGTAATTAAGAATTTTGTGCCTGAGGTCGGGCTTGTTTAGCTACATCAGGTTGTTGTTATCTAGTGGCTTATATTATTGAAAATTTAATCACAGTTATATTGATTAATTTAAAATTCACATACCTCAGTTTGAAAAAAAAAACGCACAAATAACAAGCCAAATAAGATATAAAACATATCTCTGAAAACAAAGCATTCTTGTTTTTTGCAATTTAGTAAGGTTACAGAGATTTGAACTTCGCCTGTGTGAAACTTCTTTTCTTGTTTTGTAGTATTTTGGAGATTTGTTTTCAAAAACAGAGCTCAAACCTGCTACACCATTAAATATGCTTATGAATATTTGCCATTGCAATCGAATACGCTACTTCTCAAACAGAACGCTCCTCCCTTGATCACACGGATCTATCCCTATGGCACGGCGTTGCATACGCGAAATATAAGTTTGGAATTCATAGTTGACAAAGCATGAAATTTACTACGACTTCTTTCTTTCTTCGTTTTTATTCTATGCGCTATCTCTATAATGTGGCATTGTAAGTCTGCTTCAAAAACGGATGAAAGAGATTCAAATGGTGCGTCAAGCAGTACAATAAAGTTGCAGGATATATAGCAAATATTGTAAACTGTTATATTATAACATATGTAGTTCAGAAATAATATCAGAAAAACTTTTTTGTGGAATTTTAGTGAGGCGCATGCGGTTAGTATATTATCATACATAGATCATTTAAAAAGGAAGTAAGCAGCTTACCTGCGGTGGCTCATGCTCATGTGGTCAATCAAATGCAGTTCCTGATGATATGAGTTAGTTTATTAAAGTTAGAGCATCATTTCATAATTAATTTGGGACACACTTTAACCAAAAATGGCAAGTAGCAAGAGACTGCACGTCGGTGGGCTTTCATGGAAAACAGACGACGACCTTCTAAAATCTAGATTCTCTAGATTTGGGACAGTGATGGAAGCCGAAGTCGTACGCGACAGGGAAACACAGCGCTCACGTGGTTTCGGTTTTGTACAGGTCAGTGATTCATACTTTTTTTAACACAAAAATTTTCTGATATTTTATTTAATTATTAATTAAATTAATAACTAACTAATTTAATTTTAGTTTGAAACCGTTCAAGAGGCCGTGAAGGCCATGGATGCCTTGCGAGATACAGAATTTGGCGGCAGGAGAATCAGAGTGGAATTTGCTCCAGAATATACTGCACGCTAGAACTTAATACATTAAAAAGCATGTGCACATGCACTGTTGAATTAATTGAACTCAATTAAAGTTAGCTATAGTAATGTTATTTTTATGAACTAGTACTACACAAAAAACAATGCTTTCACCACCAAAATACAATAATAGTAAAGCTTTGGCCATGACTCTTCACTACTTTACTAATAATTCTGCAATGTTTAAATTTAGCAAAGCGATACTAGTGGTTAAGAAGTGCAACAATTTGTAAATTTATCTATAAAATTGGTTCAACTACGGATGAAACTAGAACAACGCTGATATTTAAAATGGAGCATTGCAATGGTCAACCACAAAAGCAATGGATAGTGGTTGCTTTTATGGTAGCTTCCGATTTCCGTTCATTACTTACATACTTGTGGTAATATTGACTTGTATATGTATCATAGATAACAAAAACTCGAAACACCAGTTCTAAAATCAATCAATGACCAATTGCATTTGCATCGACTTGTTCCGGAAAAAAAATATGCAAAAGTAGAGTTTCCTTAAAAAGTTGTCATGCAAAAACCTGTATGACATGAAGATCTTGATGTAGAAGAAATTGTCAAATTTGCATGCACATTTCTGCTCCTTAGAGAATTACAACTGCCAGCTATTTTACTTTAATAAAAATAAATAAATAAATAATAAAAAAAAATCAAAGTTGTCAAAATTTTATCAAGTAAAAGCTATGTATGAGGATTCCCTCTCATTTGAAAAATGAGACAACACGGGAAATCCAGAGGGCGAGTTTTGTGGCATGCGAATCGATTTTACTGTTAGATAATCTTGATTTTTTTTGCCATTCATGGGGAAAATTGAAGGTCTCGTCTGCATCCCATGTAAAGTGTAATTAACCACTGGATTTTTGGGGAGATAATATAACAACCAGTTTCTTTAATTAGGCTTAGGACAATAATTTAATTGGGCGAGATATACACCAGATCTACTTGCCTCCTGCCTTTCAATTTTCAATTAAACTTCCCAAATTTCCTCTTTTTTAAGATTAAAATTAGGTCACACATTTAACAAGGAAATGTACCAGAATCTCACCTAGTTTTGACGCTGAGCAGGTTTTTCCACTCAAAACGAGGCACATTAAATTAGTTAGGAAGCAGAAGGAGGCAGCCAAACAACACATGCAAAACTGAGCAAAAACAATTTTATAGTGTAAATTATATCAAAAGAAATTCAACAATCAAGATAAGGTAAAGACTGACAACATTGTATTTGCAACACAAAAATAACCCTTCAATTTGGTTTTTAGCTATTCAAGAATCAGATATCGGGTTCGAATACTTTTCGATAGTTCGATTACTTTTTATAAGATATGGCCGAATTTGAAGAAGTCAGAAATATCTGGGCAACGACGCTTGGGATAAGTAAAGATACTATTAATGCAGACTCAAACTTATTTTACCCTTGGAGGAGATTCTCTGCATGTTGTGAAGCTAGTCCAGTATCTGCGGACAAAATATCCTAATCTTTCGATATCTCAAGCATTTGAGTATCCTGTGCTTCAAGGCTTTGTATCCAGTCTTAGCGGAAACGCATCAAAGGAAAATCCTATCGACTTCAAGAAAGAAACGGAGCTCGATTTGAAGCTAGATGCTAGTTTCCTGGCCACACAACCCAAAACCTACAAATTGGCACTCGTGACCGGTGTCACAGGCTACTATGGCCCGGCACTACTACTCCACCTACTCACATTTTCGTCCCAAAAACTCGTCATCATTATCCGGGCCGCAGATGCAGAAGCCGCGAAAAAGAAGTTCAATGACACGATAGACAAGAACGGTTTTGCGTCATTTTTTCAAATGGCCTCGGAAGCCCGCCTTGAAATTTTGGCGGGAGATATAACCTTGCCACGCTTCGGCCTTGATGAAGCTGAATATAAGCGCCTATGTTTAGAAGTTGACGCAGTTTACCACGCTGCCGCTGATACGCATCAACTCAAGACGTATGCGCAGCTCAAAGACTCTAATGTAGTAATGGTCAAAAACGTTATACAATTTGCAACTACCGACAAACTGAAGTTTCTTGAATACATTTCCACTGTTGCCTTGTACGACTCGGTTTTCACGCCAGGCGGCTACGGGCCCTTTATAGCAAATGACGAGTACTTACCAGACAAGGTCAATCCTCTGCGCATGCTCAATGGTTATCTGCAAACGAAGTACGTTGGCGAAGAGCTAGTGCAGAAGGCCTATGACGCAGGCGTGCCAGGTGCTATTTTCAGATTGGGACAAGTTGGCTGTCACGAAATATTGCCAATTGTGAACAAGGAAAGCGGCCTGGGTTCTTTTTTGCGCATGTGCAAAAAACTTGAAAAGTATCCTAACGTTACGTGCCCATTGCCGTTTCTGGTGCTTGATTCAGCTGCAAAAATTGTTGTAGATAAATCTAGAGGTATGCTGAAGAAGAATCAAAAGAGGGTGTTTCATTTAGTAGAGGTCGAAATTACGTTGGCTGAATTCCTGAGAGCGGATAAGTCACCCCGTAAGTACGAAGCTGTGACTCTGGCTGCATGGGAGCGCGAGTTCAATTCCCAGTGTCAGTGGGAGGGTAAGGAGGACATTTGCACTCTACTATTTCTGAACAACCTCAAGGCTAAAATGGACAAGAAGAAGTATGCCGGAGGACTTACGAAGAGAACCATTAAGTTGGTCTATACACCGGCAAATTCGAATCCAATTGTGTATCGAAACGAGGCTCTTGCGAATTACATTCCTACACTGTTTGACGAGATCGATAAATACTAAAAGTTGAAAATTACGATTGGTTCTATATCGAAATTTTAAATTAGAAGTACTATATACTGTTGGTATACTGTAAAGCATTGTATTCACTAAACAGGAAAATATTCGGCTGAGTAAACTAGGCTGGATATATAATTTGAATTTGCCAATTAGGACTAGCTAAGAAAGCATTTCCACCAAAGTCAAATTAGGCCTTATTAGGTAAATAAATTGAAAGTTAATTTAAAGTTAATTACAATCATCTTAAGTTAAAACTCAATTACTCTCATTAAATTAGGCTGAATTGACAGTTAAATTAAACATTAATGTTTCCTTTCCTAATATATATTCCTAAGTATATCTTCTCCTAATGCTAAGTTCATTTTAAGGATGATATTTGTAGATTAATTTTTGTTTCGCTACTTGGCTACAACACTAAACTTGCTCATTGTAAATTGTAATTTTAAAATTCTAACCTACTTTTGAAAAACCGAAATAATAAATCACTTGAAATAACATAACAGAAATTTCGTTTAAAAATGGGAATCAAAGCTTTTGCACAAGTAATTAAACATTAATGTTAAGCGTTTTGCAATTAAAACAAAATACAATGCATCACATTTAAAAGACTTATGCAATAGTTTGACAACTATGACTGCAAATAGTTCCAATTGAACATATCAATTTCTAGAAATAACATTTTATTTGAAATAGTGGATGCATACTGCTTAATAGCATATTACTAATTATAGCTTATATAATGCTTAAAACACAAGGTACAAGGGCTGCTTATACAACAATTTCTAAGCTATTGTATGCTAAAAAATTATAATAAATTGACGACTGGATTCAAATACCGAATTTTTATTAAAAACTGAACCTATGTATATTTACAATATTCACTATACTTGAGTATTACAGTATACAGTGCAGTTTTGAGTATTCAGCACTATCGACAATACTTTTCTTTTTAATAGCACAGCCAGAATTTTGTCTTATATACAAACATTGGGATTAAAATTTATTAATAAGCCTATTGTTCAATGTTCAACAATTATTTGACTTTTTAAAGTGACGCGTTAAGCAACGTCCTAAAATAACTGTTCAAAATTTTTGTTTTTCCATCTAACTTCGCGTCAATAGAGCTTTTAAAAATATAAGAAATATTGTCATTACTCCCACCAAGCCCATTTTCTTTGTATTTCAAGTAATTTAAAAATGTCAAAGTACTCAAATCCCTATTACAGTTCCAGAGACACTGAGAATTGAACTCGCGCTCCCAGCTACCCAGACTCACTGATTCGTATTTTCCTGACGCGTCTCCATCTAAAAATTCACTTAACATGATCTCTGCATCCGCAATGTGAAATACATGTTTAGGTTCCGTAGACTTTAAGCACGATTCCGAGCAGTCATAAAACATTTTCGATGCAGTATCAAGGCGTACAAATGGTATAACGCAAGAACCATGAGGATATTTTTCAATCCGTTTACAAGCGAGTAGAAATGCGCCTAGTGCTCCCTCTGTATTAACAACAGGTAAACTAGAATGGCTGCCAATTTGCCCCACACGGTAGATACCTCCCGGAACACCACCCTCTAGTGCCTTGCGCACTAATTGCTCCGAAACCCATTTGCTCTGTATATAGCCATTGCGCAAGCGCATGGGTTCAACATCATTCGGCAAAAATTCTTCCTGTGCAATATACTTGTCTGAGCCGTCCTTTAAAGCCATTTCGTCAAAAACTGCCAGCGATGACACGTGATGGACCCATTTCAATTTATCAGTGGTTGCGAAATCTAAGACGTTTTTCACCATGGCAACCGTTGTTAACTTTAGTTCTTCATATGTTTTCAACTGATTCACTTCTGCAGCTGCATGATAAATGGCATCTGTTGTGCGGCATAGTTCGTTGTATGCTGAAGTTGTGAGGCCGAATTGTGGCATAGTCAAATCTCCTGCAAGAATTACTAGGCGAGTTTTCGAGAGATTGTGAAACATTTGATTGAATTTGTAATTCGTTATTCGTGCCTCTAACTTCTTTTTCGCATCTATGGCATTTTTTGATCGGATAATGCACACAATTGTTTGTTTTGTTGAAAAAAGAAGCTGGAGGAGAATAGCAGGGCCAAAATATCCGGTAGCACCAGTTAGTAGGGACTTTTTGATAAACTCTGCTTTTGAGCCAATTAGCGAAGGACTCAGATTCAAGTTTAATAGAACTTCTTTCTGGAAATCGATTTCCGTGTTTTTCAAATCTTGGTTTTCAAGAGAATCAGCAAAATTCTTCAATACAGGAAACTCAAATAGTTGAAATGGTCGAATCTTCGGAAACTTGTTTCGAAGCATTAGCGTTAGTTCAGTTGCCTTCAAGGAATTTCCTCCAATTGAGAAAAATTCTGAATCGTTTTGAATAATTTCAACTGGAATTCCTAGTACAGAAGCCCAGAGATAGCGTACTTGTGAAAATACTTCGGAAGTATTTTGCTCATTTAAAAATATGAGAGGAGCGCTTGCATCAATTTTTCCAAAAATATTTTTGGAAAATTCGGAAACAAACACAAATTTACGAGGAATAGCATGTTGTGGTATTGTCGATGCAAGAATGGACTGAATTTCTGCTTCTGTAGGGCAAATTTTTGGGTCCTTTAAAGAGCAAAATGCAGTGAGCTGCTTTGAGTTGGCCATTTCCTGCACTTTTACCAGGACTAGGTCGATATTTGGTATATTTTGAATTTCCCGCTCAACTTCGTGCAATTCAAGACGCTTCCCATGTAGCATAGTTTGTGCGTTCTTTTTGCCCAAAACGCAGAGCTGCCCGTCATCTGTCCAGTAGCCCACATCTCCTGTGCGGTATAGTTTGGCACCAACTTCAAATGGACTTACAATGTAATTTTCATCATCTACTTTTATCTTCCCGGTTGTTATCCCAACTCCAGATACATAAATATCTCCTGCAGTCCCGGTCGGAATGGCCTTCAAATACGTATCGAGAATGTAAACAGATATATTCGATATTGCGTTTCCACGCGGTGGATCGTCGTAAAATTCTCCACTTTGAAGATGATTTGAACATATGCCATGACCCTCTTGTGAGCAATACCAGTAGCAAATACTGAAATTATGAGCAGATAGGTCAACATTTTTCAATTTTTCGCCATTCGTTGAAACTTTCTTTAGCTTTGGCAGTGAGTTTTCAGTTTCTGTTTGATTTAGAAGATGGTCTAACATAGC
>VYYI01004356.1:0-10585 GCA_021029175.1 Bilobella aurantiaca
ATTTACATTCAAAATTTCTCTGTCAAATCATTCTAAATTCAATACAATTTCATAATTGGCTTTAAAACAAGTTTTCATTTCCAAATTTGAAGCAAATTTGCTAAAATTCTTAAAGTCAACCTTTATTACGCCATCTTTCTCTCTTTGGCACACGACGATTCTTTTCAGCCATGACTTGGGATCTTGGTAGTCGTGAATAACTCCGCATTTGTAAAAGTAAATGCACTCGTCTGTTGGAGAAAGGTAATGTAATGATTATGTATTATAATTATTAAACTACTAAAGAGAGATACTAAGTAGAGTATAAACTACTAAATAAAATGTCTGATTGCATTATTTTAATAAATTATTTGTTTTTAAAACTTTTAATTGAATTGCTAAAGGTACTGGACAACTAACTAGGATTTTGGACCTGATTTTGGTGATTAGAAAATTGTCTACGTTTTAAAATTACCTGGACAAGTAGGCTTGAGCTGAGTCTAGAAGTAGAAATAAATATATATTAAATTGTGTTTACTACTATTATTTATTACTATTTCCAAATAACGAGTATGTATAAAATCACTTACAGAACTATAGGAATTTCCAATACGCACTGGAATGCGTTTTCCAAAACCCAAGTGGTCAAAGAAATGGCAAAAAGTGCTAAAACATCTAACGTTTTCATGATGATTGAACCTTAACAACGTGTGTTATTGTCCACTTGTGAAAATAAAATGTCCTCTTGGAGCAATATGAACAATAAGTTTACTTTTAATGGATCTTTTACTGAATGCGGAAGTAAGTCATTTGTTTACAAAAAAATAAACTATCAAATTACAATTGTTAGGTGGAAACCCATCTCATTTATGACCTGTTTTTGCAATAATAAATGCTGTAGCCATTAGTAATGTTATGAGCAGCACTGGGCAAAATATTGACTAAAATCCGTCAGAATATTTATTGAAATAAATTCTAAATTCAATTTAGATGTGTTAGAGAAAATTTCTTATTTTAATACAATATAACCAGCTAAACAAAAATGGCTGCACATTATGATCAATATGTTTAAATAAAGTTAAGCCAGTAATCAAATACTCCATCAATCGAATGACTAGTTGCCTGAAGCCTTACTAGATCAAAGTCTAATTCTTGAATATTATTTTGTCAGGGTTTGACTTTAAGTTAATTTAGAACAACCATTAGAGAAAAAATATTTTAGTAATTAAAAATATTTCCAGAGATTTTGCTTGCATCCAAGCAAAATATAACCAAGTATATGTTTTTCTTCCGAAAATTACGATTTAGCTATGAAAAACACAAAAAGTGTTGCACTTTTTAATTAAAAAATATGATATTTCTAAAAACCCCGATATATTTGTTTCCCGAAATATGGATGATATGTAAAATATAGATGAAACCTATGTTGCCTAGGCCTGATTATGAGGCTCAAAGGGATGGACGGACAAAAATGACAAGTACAAACACTGGCTTTCGCTTCGCGTCCGCTACTTAGTAAACTGAATTCGATGTATGCATGTTCTTGGACGTAGTTGTTTGTCCATTCTTAATCTTTGAGTTTAACGGCTCTTTTTTTTTGCCAAATGCCAAATTTGAGCCTGCAATCCGGCACCCTGATTTCGAGCCCATTTCAGGAGCCCGCTCCTGAGAACCGGACCTTTGATTATTTTAGGTATACAGTATTGGAGTATATGGTGTTAATATATTGGATCGACGTATTTACTTTATTGAGTAATTGTAAGTATTTTTTTTTGAAAATTAAAAAAAAAAACAACTAAGAAATGCTATTTTGGGCTCGAAGTTTCTTTTTTTTTAAATTTCATGAACTTCAAATAATTCAAAAATGATTTGATGCTAAATATTTGAATCTATTTTTGAGCCATCAATGAAAGGAAGTATTAAGTTGGTGGTAATTTCAAGGAACAGAAGTAAGTTTAAGTCAAGGTAGTTTAAAGAATCTTTAGCAATACAACGGATGATTTTAAATGCTAATACAATGAAAATTGGCAAACTTGATTAGCCAGAAGCGATAATTGTCTAAACTATGCCGTTTAAATGAACAGATGCACAAATTAAATCAATATATGGCTCCATGCTAGAGCCAGGGGCCGGAGCCGAAATTTAGACTGCACCCGTCAATTAGATTTAAAACTAATTGAATTTTTTGATTTGAATTAAAACTGAAAATTTTCTTGGGTCACTGGTGTGTAAATTTAAGTAGATTCTGTAGTTTTGGAATAGTGAGGACCATTTGACAACTTTTAAGAGGCAATCCATGCATACAAGTTTATCATCACACAATTTAAATTATAATATGAATATATATTTAACGTCGTTTTTCTAACATTACGTTAACTATACTTGCTTAAAAGTGTAAGTTCAAAAAATCTCGGCAAGTTTAGCTCTTATACCTAGCCGGAAATAGAAAAAGTAAAAAATGCAACAAAGGTTTTAACTTTGAACTGATATAAAAATAGGGGCAATTTTAGGCCAAAATTTAAAATGCCATGTTATGGCGATGTCGATCAGTCACATAATATCGAAATTCGTCATCATCTGTTACTTCCATGCATTCTAAAGATCCCATGACAACAATGTCGTGATACTGCAGCAAAATATCCTTGTGAATTTTGAATTTTTGTGACCCCTGTAACGTTAAAGTAAAACATTTAAAGGAACACTTACTTTGAATTTGTTTGTGAGCATTGATTATTTGTTTACAATTAAAAAGAGCTCGAGCTTGCTCAATTTGATTATGCCAGACTGAGACACAAGTTTGAGAAAATCCAGAATTCCCTCATCAACGTCAAATATTTCCATCCTTGTCAACCCTGCAACATAGTCGCATATACATGTGAGCAGCATGATAAAGTAAACTATTAGGATTTCCATTATGAAAACTTATCCAAGGAATTGATCAGCGGCATAAGTAAAATTCTTTGATAATCCAGAGACGTGCTTTTAGCAAAATGCTGATAAACTGACAAAATTTATGTAAATTTGCATCACCAAAGAATCCAAGTTTAGCTCCTACTTCTTGATTTCTAGTGGACGGAAAACCTTCAGCTAGAATTTCTCTAATATCATCCCAACCTTCATTCCACTCGCTATTTGTGTGGTGAGCCTTTGTACCGTATATGCAGAGCTCTTCCGTAGGGACACAATTGTTTCGACACAATTCCATAAGTTCTGGAAATTGCTGCAAGTGGATCTTAAGAAGTTTTAAGTTTGGAAAACTTGGTTCAATTTTGCTCAGAATGTACTCATTGACTGGCATGGCTTCCTCATCCCACAAAAATTCAAGCTCGCGAACTGTGCTCCAAACTTCGCTACCAAATACTTCCTCACGTAACAAATCAGCCCGAATTGCAAACTTTTTTAAGCTCGAAAAACAACTGGGGCTTAGTCCATCATCAGGGAACTCTCCCATTTTCAGAACTTCCAGTTTCACCAACATTGGAACCGTGAAAATTTGTTTACACTGGATATCCAAGTTTCTCAAAGTCATACTTTGACTTTGAAGTAGTTGCATCCTTCCAGGCTACAGTGTGCTCCTTCATGACTTGTCTACCTCTCAGAAGTGGCTGCAAAGTTAGGTCTGAAATTATGTTTTGAAATTTGCACATTCCGGAAATGTACCTAATTTCTTGAGGTGTTTGCGTAAAGGAGCTAGGTATTGTTGTAGTGAGGAGTGCATTGGAAGAAAGACTTTCTAGTACCAGTGGAGCCTCACAGAGAGTAGTGTTCATTGCATAGTCGTACCAGTGGTTCACTACCAGACGGCGGAGTGCTGGTCCTTTTTTCAAANCTAGTACCAGTGGAGCCTCACAGAGAGTAGTGTTCATTGCATAGTCGTACCAGTGGTTCACTACCAGACGGCGGAGTGCTGGTCCTTTTTTCAAAATTTCCGTTAGTATAATTTTGTCTGGGTCAATCCAGACAATCTTAGTCAAGTTTTCCATATTGGACATATTGGACATATTGGACATATCCATATTGGCTCTGGCGGCCAAGTCAATGTCAGTCAATAGCTTAGTACTGGGCTCAACTTTTAGGTAAGTGAGTGCTTGCAAATTTCGAAGAAGGACTTGGGCCTTCTGGTAAACTGCAGTTTTCGTCCTTTCCAGTTCACGGAAGAGGGTGAGTTCAATTGGGTCTTGGCTAAAGTCCTGAGCAAATTCTGTGAGCACTTCCATTGGAATTTTATTCAGGGCTAAGCGAATTCGCGAAAAAATGACTCTGTCAGTGGTATGCTGTGCGAGTTGCAAAAAGGAAATAGCTTCCATTTTGGTAGATATCGTTATCCGAGGGAAATCTTTCTTCAGTGCCTCATTTGCTAGTAAATTCAATTGTTTACTTACGAGGCGGCAGTGAAGGAGGTCCTTGCATTTTAAAAATGAGAAGAGGTCAACGAGGACCTAAATAATTATACAAATTGTCACATTTCCAGGTAAAATAAATTAGAAATTCTTTTATGGTGTTGTGAAGACTATTTATGATGTATTCCTTTTATGGAAACACTGTTACTCATGTTATTGTATCTTTAATCTAGTCTAAAATTTTTGAAAAAAGTTAATAAATCTGAAACAAAAACTGAAAATTTGTGTCACCGGACACAATTAGTATCAAAGGTATTCAAATTTTAATATAAATTCATAACATAACTGACAATGGCTCATGATTGTGGTGTCAAAGGTCAAAAAGTTACAAAGTAAGGCTTTTGAGCTTTTAATTTTTTTGTTCTTGTGTTATGTTATATGACTATAATCAACTTTTTTAGGACGACCTTGTTTAAACGTCCAAATAAACACGTAATTCACAGTTAACATAATCATTAAAACTGTTTACTTGACCTCCTACTATATGAGCTGAAACTTAAGGCTAATTACCTCAGTTGGTAACTTTTCCATTCTTCAAAGTCTTTTTTGATGCTGCTTATCTGTTTTGGAGCAAGGAAAAAGGGGTGTTAATCACCTACTCATGGAATAATGCTTCCGAAAATGATTTTTGAAGCATTTGCTTAAGGTATTATTTCTGTAATTTGGATCGAGGCACTTCAAGGCTCTATGTGACCCTTCAAAGTACCTTCCTTTTCCCAACCCTATATTAATTTAGCCTGGCGTCACATTCTTCTCAACAAAACATTTATTTTGGAACCTTTTCTCTACATTCCATTTGTTCCAGAACAAAGTGAAACACACACACAAAATAGATTCATAATTCCAGTCACTACTACAATTGCTTCTGTTGGTGAGTGTTGGTTTGGCAAGAGACTTATTTGTTTGACAGAGCAGTTATGTTCAGTCGGTAATTTAAATAAGTAAGTCAACTTGATAAATTAAAAGAATTATTTAAAAGTTAATGAAGCTAGGAGTAAGTGTCGTTAAACTGTTGCTTCGTTAAAATTAAAAATTGACCAATAATTATTTGTCATAACACCCTCCGAACTATATTGTATCAATATCAAACCATTTTTGTGGAAGCAATTCATAGGTTTGTAACTAATTCTCGTTTTTACCGTTCCGTACTGCTCACTTTACTCCACCTTCATGCAATACATGTATATCTGATACCCACATCACATTGGTCATCATACACGACGCAAAAGAAGTTGACATAATTTACTGCGAAAGCAAAACGAGAAGTGAAAGCTCAACTTTAATGTAAGTTTCATTATGTAATTACACGCTAATTGAGTTTTGTAAACTTTTGTTTGAGAATTCTCAAAAAAATCTTAAAATGGAAACCAAAATTTTAAATGGAAGTAATCGTATGTAAAATTAGCAACTTATTTTACCATTATGGTATCTCAAACAACACGCACATGGTTACTTTGTATTGAGTAATTCCCATCTTTTCCCAAATATTGTATCTTACCTACAATTTTCTTTACTTTTAGGATTGCCTGCTACACAATGTAGGTATGCTACAATTGTGCTTTCACTTAATTAGCAGAAATACCTCAATCGTAAGTAATCCAAATAATTATTGTTGCTGGCACACTCATAACAAGTTCTGTATGCTGCAAGAAAAGCAAAAACCAACGGAATCAAGCGCCAGCATAACCATGGTCACATAGAAATTATCTCAGCACTATATGCAATTTACAGTCAAGTTTAATATTGTTTGGGTAGTTAGGCTAATAGTACAATTAGTGATTTGTTGCAAACAATGAGCTTTGTTGAATAATTTTTGTGTAATCTTAAGACTTCGCAGTTTAAATAGAATATGTGTCACTCAAATTTAAACTGAATTACGAATGCTTACCTGATTTGTAACACTTTATTGCTTGCCTAAAAACCATTAGAAGTTAGCCAACATTAATTATTACTTTAATTATTTGGTAAATATTGTCGAACCAAGAAATCACTTCAACAATAATGTGAACTGTAATTTTCAAGCTGAATTTGTTACTGAAGTAGGCTTGAAGTCAACTTCAAAGCGTTTTGGAGAGCTGTTTGTTTAGTAACAACATTTAGTCAGTTATTAATGCTTAATTCACCATAGTATTTATTCTTTTTTCCGTCCGTCCGTCCCCAATTGCATTTGCACTTGAAAGCTACAATTGCATTAGAAAACTACAAATCTTTCCTGGGTCACGGGTGCCTCACCCATTTTTCTTATTCCTAGGTTACCTAAATGACCACCCAAACCAAACAATTGGCTTTTTTGTTTTTACTATTAACTAATAATGTACAAACGGACATGTGTCCCCAACTTTGTCAAACTAATTGTAGCCACATGCCTACATTTTTCTAACTGTATTAGCAAATTCTAGTCAGTTTATTTTGAGTAAGTCAGTGCAAATTTAGAAGTGAATACTGGGCGCAAACTTGGTGATGTGAGATATAACAGCATTCATAGGGAATTTTCAGATAGAAAAAAGGAATTGGAGAGGTATTTATAAAGAGAGTTTATGGTCACACAAAAGCCAACGTTTTTAGATATGGGCATTATTACAATTTTCTTTACTTCTTTGAAAAGAAAACAAATATGGCAGCAAATGGTTGAAAATGGCAGCAAAGGGCCTGGATTAGTACCTTGTGGTTGAAAGAGAAGAGTTGCCCTACATATTGGAGTCTTCTAGTTAGAATAATATGTCACTATTTCTATTTTAATAAGATGCAAAATGGCCCCTGGCAACGTTTTCGCTTATGGAGTGTCATGGCGAACTGGTTATCCTTGGCGTGTGTTACTTGACCCTTTGGAAATCGGCTGAGTGTAGTTTAAGGATGTGTTTGGGTGGTAAGTGTTTGTAAATATAGGGTATGCTTGGATGACAGGGAATTGGGTGTTTTTGGGAAATTGGGTGTTCTTTGGAATTGAGTGTTTTTGGGAAATGAGTGTTTTGGGAATAGAGTGTGTTGTTTGTTTTAGAAAAAATTAGTGTACTGGTGTGTTTTTACTTTTGTGTGAATGTCTTTGGTTGAGGCTATTAGATTACAAAATTGTGCAAGTCGGGAGTTGTCGAGAAATTTTTGGTACATGTGATGAAGAAGGTATATAATATCGTGTGCATGAATGGGCTCTTTTCGCACTTAGGGTTAATGGAAAGCTCATAACAAGATGTGTTTGGCTTATTAGTGTCGGGGTTGTCCAATGGAGTACTATTTGATGACTATTGGGTAGCCTCGTATAAAACAGGCATGTGAGGCCTTGAGAATGTATGATACTACTCGGTAAGATCGGTAACCACCGGCATAGACATCATCTTGATGACCTCTAGAAGGCATCGAAAACCACGTCTCTCCTCTTCGATAGC
Source organism: Bilobella aurantiaca (assembly GCA_021029175.1). Classification (NCBI taxonomy): domain Eukaryota; kingdom Metazoa; phylum Arthropoda; class Collembola; order Poduromorpha; family Neanuridae; genus Bilobella; species Bilobella aurantiaca. The sequence continues at coordinate 7,763 of VYYI01004356.1, forward strand.
TGACTGGTAGGCACCGACTCTAATCTCCGAAGCCAAGACCAATAAACGAGTACAAGACTACGACAGTAGTTGAGTAATGAGTGTATTGGTTGAACAAACCAAAACCTGAAACAAGAACTTGGCCGTGTCCAGGCCAACAGATAGGCTTGATGGAATGCAGCCTATCTGATGGCCTGACAACCTCTCTTGCTGACTCTCAACCTCCAACTGCTCTGTGTTTCTGATTCACTTCGCAATGAGTTAAGACGTGAATTGCAAAAACACCGGCACTCCTTGGACCAAAACTGGTTCCAATTGAGGACGTTTGATCTGACATGTCTGATTCTCACTGAAGGTGAGAAGCAGGAATGTGTGAGCAGGTTACGCCCGCCTAACATGCTCACAGAATGAAAGACAGCGCTCTTGTGATTCAGCGATACCAGCAAAGACTTATAAGAAAGAATGAGAAATTGAAGGTTGAAATTTTTATCTTGTCTCATTCCACACATTTGCACAGGCGCATCATGTATATTTTGAATTATAATTTTCTGCGTTATCTTTTTCTTTATGTTGCGTTTTTCAATAGAGCTTTAACCTAAAAGCGTACTTAATTCTTCAGAATAGGATACATAAGCTGTGTTAAACGGAGTTTTACTTGACTTCACCTTTACTGGCACTTTGTATTTTGAATGCATTTCAACAAATTCAATTAAATCGTCGTAGGTGAGGTTCAGCTTCAAGTGCCTCATTGAGCTCCTTTGATTCAACAAGAGTCTCCTTAAATTTACCCTTGAGTAATTTGATCTTCAAGGTTGTGAGTTTTGACATCCTTGGTATTTCTATGGCTAGCATATGAGAAACAATTTTTCAACGTTTGAATATGATCGTCGACGAGGTTGTCGCTCGTGGAGTGACATGGCGGATGGTAGTGGGTTTCATCAATACTGTAATTTGAACTTCAATGTCATGAGTTTTTGATTTTATGTTTATTGCAATCATATGAGTAACGAATTTGAAACGTTTGAATTTTTTCTCAAGCAACTTACAAAAAATTGTCACACAGTTTCAAGGTCGTGAATCTTTATATTATTTACTTTTGCCAAAACCTTTTTTCAACGTTTAAATTTACAATTTTAATTATTTCAAAGCACTCCTAGTCCAACCTACTCCCATTTTTTATAAACCCTAATTAGACAAACTCTAAACAAATATCGCTCATGGTACTTTCAAAAATACTTTTCTTTCAACCTTTTTCTCTTAAACTGAAATTGATTCGACAACAATTTTGCTTTGGGTTGGAGTGACAATAAATTTACACGGTTGTTGAAATTTTAATTAGAATTTTATTATTGGAATCAAAACATATCTACAATGTAAAAAGAGCTTACCATTACGATTTTTAAAGGCAAACTTAAGTTTAGACAGTTATTGGCACCTGGAACATTAAATGCTTAGTTATACATACGTATTAAGCTACGCTAAATTTCTTAGAATATTCTTACTCAATGCTCTATTTTTACATATTACTTAATTATTTTTTAAATTATGTCGGTTGAATCCAGCTAATTTCCAATCCCTTTACGGATATTAACCACAAGTCTCAAAAATGAATCGGATAGATATTAGATTATAAACTTCTCCAAATTGTCCAAACTCAAACTCAATTTTACACTCGTTTAATGGATTAATTATTTAAATTTTTAATTAATAAGTATTATTTCAAAATAGAAATTCTCATAAGTTCAAAATTTATATAGAAAATTCATTGCATTCCCCATGTCGGACGATTATTCCTACCTGCCCTGTTTTTTTTTAAATGCAAATGCTGTTTTAAAATTATCCTTCAACAACAATCTTTGAACAAAAATTATTAATACGTTTTAGGTGAGCCACTACTCTACAAATGTGAGATCTGTATGAAAAAGTTCAAGACTTTTTCATGTTTTTTGAAGTGGTCCTTGCGTAGAGTCATGTGTCCACACTTTGAGCAAACATTGTACTTTTTTTCCTATTTTGCAGCGTGTTTGTCGTTGTAATGCTTTAGAAACGGCACTTTGTTGCTGGAAATTTTTCCGTAATTGGCAGCCAAGCAGTACCATTTCCCATTCTCCTCTTTTCCATTCATGTTGCACTTTCGGGATTTTGCATTGCATTCTTCCTTGTCTCATCAGCATCGACGGGCTGTTGTCTGTAAATTAATGACAAAATTGCATATAAACTTTACATTAAAAATTTTGAATATAAATGGTTGAAAGCTTAAGAAATTAAACATACCCATTCGGTTGATCCTCGTTGCCGTTTCTCTCAACTACAACCTTTCGCTCTTGTACTAACTCATTAGGTTTCTCTCGTTGAGTCCTGTTAATTAATTGATAAAATGTAAACTTTTATTTAACTAACCCTAGGTTTAACTTACCCAATTGTTCCTACTGCTGGAATTGGTGCCGGTAAGATGCGCCGTGATGAACGTGGAACACGCTATTGAAAGAATAACAAAACATATACAAACATAAACAAATTACTCCAACTTGAGAACTGGCAATTCTTCATCTGTGAAAGGGTCAAAGAATGAATCGTCAAAATTTAGTTCCAGCTCACCTACTTTGCTGACGGGCAAAGCAGCCAATGCATCAGCGACAGACAAAGCAGTTACTGCATCAGGAGCCGGCAATGCCACTCTTCTAAAAATCACCACAAACAGCGCCAATTCTTCTGGCCCTACCGTTGCTTCGCACACTGTCTCTGGTTCTGCGGCACAGTCGCAGGTTCTGCGGGCAAAGTCGCTGGTATTGCGTGCACAGTCGCTGTTTCTACGGGCACACTCGCAAAATCTTTAGGGACTGT
>VYYI01004357.1:0-10584 GCA_021029175.1 Bilobella aurantiaca
ATGTGTGTGTGTATGTGTGTCTATGTGTATGTGTGTGTGTATGTGTGTCTATGTGTACGTGTGTGTGGGTGGGTGGTTGTGTGTATAAGTACGCGTTTGTATGTATTTCTGTGTGTGTGTGTGTGAGGGTGTCTGTGTATGTGTGCGTATCTCAGCCTGTATTTGTATGATGTGGTTGTGGAAAAGTTCCCACAGCAGACAATATTTGGGTTGCATCTGCGGATTGGCCCGGAGCCAAAAGTCATAAGAAATTATGATTCATCACATTTTTCATTCCACATTTCCATCCTCATTATTTTATTTTATCCCATAATCGCTTAAAGAATTCTATCTCCGCTTTTCCGGACTCGCCCTCCCATTCCTTGCCCTGTTCCGGCCTTTTTTCATTCCCTCGCCCTTCCTTCACTCACATTTTGAGCTCTGCCCCCAGCCCAGCATAGCACAGTCTGCATGTCATTCCTGCCGTGGACAGCATCCTCCTCCTACTCTTCTTCTACCACGACTACTACTACTACTACTACTACTACTACTACTACTACTACTGCTAGTACTACTTTTGAAATGGACGACCGCCCTGTTCACAAGTATGTGACTTCCACTTGATTGGTTGTATATCTCCTACTATTTCTATTTCTACATTTTCCTTTGTTACGACTACAGTACGCGGCGTAGCCATCTCCGCGTAATGTGGCTTGTCTCCTCGGGATCCTTATTTCTCCAATGTGATTCCACCAAACGGCAGAATAAACGCATATATGGTTTTGTGTGTGGGTAAATCCAGCGGCGTGAAAGTGTCTGTGTACGTGTACGTGGGTTACTACGTATGTATGTTGACGTGATGGGTATGCATATGTGGGTGAATGTATTTGTGTTGTGTGTGTATTAGGGTGAATGTATTTCTGTTGTGTGTGTATTAGAATGAATGTGTTTGTGTGTGTATTTTGGTGAATGTGCTTGTGTGTGTGTGTGTGTATGTGTGTGTGTGTGTGTGTGTGTGCAAATGTGCATTGAGCGGTCAGGCTATAAGCTGATCCATCCGAGTCCCTCCGTGCCTCCACGTTTTTGTCCATGTGCTAAAGTGGTTGGGAAAAGCCAGTGAGCAGCGGTCGGAGAGAGAGAGAGAGAGAGAGAGAGAGAGAGAAAAGGGAGTGTAGAAGAGCTTTCCACATTACCGACGCCTCTGCTCCTCTCATGAGACATGTACATACATCATCCCCTCCCGCCATGGCATCTGGGCGACTGGCTTGGGCGAGAGCTGCTGTGGGCTAGGCAGGCTGGTCGGGAGGCTAGCTGAACGAATTAAGCCGGAGCCACGCTTGGTTCACACTCGAGAACTGGTCTGATAAATTAATTCGTTCATTCATTACGGCAATAGCTGATCTAATATCTTTGTGTGCAAGAGTTTTTGGTGGCAGCCAAAGGAAGTGACAGAGACAGGCAGCTTAGGAGGCAGAAGAGAGGAAAAGAGAGGGGAAGAGTGAGAGAGAGAGAGAGAATCAGGGAATGGAATTTTGAGCTTCTTCCTCTCTGGATCTCTCTCACTCTCTTCCTCTCTCAACTCTCCCGCCCTTTCTCACATATAAATACACACACACACACACACACACACACACACACACTTACACACACATACACACTCTCTCTTTCCTTCTTCATCTTAACCTCCCTGTTGGCGGGAATTAAGATTTTGATGAAGGTTTCCGTAGTTCCATAGACCTTGGGGTCCTCATATAATCTCAAGTTATCCAACACCCCTCACATCCTCCTACCGACTTTGAATAAGTTGGGGGAGCGGGAAATTTTTAATGTCTCTAATTGCTTCTTCTTCTTCTTCTTCATCTTCTTCTTCCTCATCATCATCATCATCATCATCTTCTTCATCTTCTTCTTCTTCCACCCTTACACTTCCCTGCCCTCCCAGGTCTCACCTCCGTTACCTCTTCTTGTGTTGCATGGGCGCTGAGAGATGAAATTCTATGACCTTATCCGTGGGGATGAGTGGAGGGACAACTCATTTATAACCCCCACCCTCCTCTCATCCTCCTCCTCCTCCCTCCCATCATCATCGTCACCCAAGTGCGGGATTGACGAGGCACCGTGACCGTGAAAGGTCCCAGCAGCGGTGGAAGGGCCATTTAACTCTGAGGAAATTCCACCTCCACTTTCATAATGTTCAAGTATGTGTGTGTGTGTGTGTGTGTGTGTGTGTGACTTTGTGAGTGAGTGTGTGTGTGTGTGCGCGTGTGTATGAGTGTGACTTTGTGAGTGGGTCTGTGTGTGTGTTATAGTACGTGATTGTGTGTGTGTGTGCGTGTGTGTGAGTGTGACTTTGTGAGTGTGTGTGTGTGTGTGTGTGTCGTATATATCATGGTGTAGGGATGAGTCGGAGCGTAAAAATGGGAAAAGAGGAGCTGGAGTAGCGGGATAGGAGGATACGGAGAAGATGATGGAGAAGGTGAAGAGGAGTAGGAATGGGATGAAGAGGAGATGCGGACTATATAGATGAGTGGAAACGGGGATCAGTGATTTTATCTGGAAATGGGAAAAGACGGAGGAGCCGCGGCAGTTGCGGTAATGGTGGTCGTGTGTGCAGTCGGAGTAGTAGAAGAGGAAGAGGCGGCAGGGATTGTAGCAGCTGGAGTGGCGGTGGTGTAGGTGGCGGCGGCGGTGGCAGCAACAGCAGTAGCAGCAGCAGCAGCAGCATCAGCACTGGTGTGAACGAACGAGCTATATATACTACATGCATAATAGTGCCCTCGGCTCAAATGGTGGCAATGAGCTGGAACGGGACAAAACTGACTGAATGCTCAAAGGAAACGGCGGAGATGTATGGAAACATTAAATCTATACGATGACATTTGATTTTAAAATATTCATCCTCCACCATCTCTCTCTCTCTCACTCTCTTTCCACTTCTTGAGGAATCCTCCGGCCTAATGTGAGTGGTAACTCATGTATGTACGTCCGTTCAGCTACCCATTACGCACGCACGTATCTCACCCTACGTAGGACATCTCTGGCCGGGCATACGGGCCTGAGCAGTAGGGGAGTAGAGTACAGAGTCTGGAGAGGAAGTCATAGAATTTTTTTGTACCCCATCCACTCATGAACACCGTCTATACCACGCGGGCTGATCAATGCTCTGTGACATGTGGGCCGGAGTAATGGACAAGTTTCAAATAACAATAATAATAATAATAATCACATATATATATAGATGTATATACATATATATGTATGCATACATATCGAGTGAAAGGGTGCCCCAATGCTGGTGGCCAAGTCCTACATATGTACATACATTTATACATCTATAAATGGCTCAGGCCAGGAGAGCCCAGCATGAGGAGCTGGGGGAGTGCTTATGAAAAATCCGCAATAAAAATTCCTGTTCCAGCTAGTGAGTGGGAGAACATCAAGTTAATGCCTCGGTAGATTGATTTTTCAAAGAGTCATTTGGACCAACTTTCTCCTCCTTTCCCTCACACTGCCTCTATCTCTGCCGCACTCCCTTTTTTCCCTTCTCGTCTGAAACCATAATTCCATAGCCATGGTTTCTCTCATATCAACTTTTGAGGTCTTTATACCATTATACCATAGGCCCAACCCCATGATTCCTGTGTGGAGATCCGGTGGGACAGATAGAGATAGACCTGCACACTCAAACACCAGCTCAAATGCATACGCATTCAGTCACACAAGCTTGAATTCACACACTCAACCGCAAACATTCTCACACACACACACACACACACACACTCAACCGCACACATTCTCTCTCTCACACACACACACACACACACAAACTCAAGTACACACACACGTACTTACGCGCGCGCACACACACACACACACACACACACAAAGTCAAGTACACACCCACGTACTTCCGCACACATACACACACACACAAAGTCAAGCATACACACACACTTACACAGACACACAAACTCAAGTGCACACACACACACACACATAAACTCAAGCACACACACACACACACACACAAACTCAAGCCCACACACATACTTACACAGTCCAACCCTCCTGTCTCCACCAGCAAAGCCATATACCATAGCCTGCATGGATGAATTCCACACACGCGGAAACCCAGGAACACTTAATGAACCAAAACTCGGCTGCATCCTCATCCTTGTCGTCGTTGTCGTATTCCTCCTCCTCCTCCTCCTCCTCCGCCTCCTCCTCCTTTTCTTCCCTGTACATATATGTACGGCGATGATAAGTATGCTCGGGATGGGGACGACTCCATGATGATCCTCCGGATCTCTCACCACAAGCTTCTCCAACTCATTACGTACACACTGTGCTGTGCCTGATGGGGAGAGGTATGGTGGTCCTCCTCCCCTCCGTGCTCAAATAGCTCCGGCTCATCCCGTTCCTCCCTTCATTCAGTCACAAAGTGGCTGCCTCCCACGGTCGGCTCAACCACTGCAGTCTGAACTCCATCCGACTATTTCGCTCCGACCACCAGAGCGCACGGCGACGAATGACGTTGATGTGGTGGGAAGGAGTGGGAAAAACTCGGTATAGTTTCTACAGTCCTGTCGAGTCTTCCGCCTCGTTGTCCATGTCGTCTTGTGGGATAACTGATGAGAAATGTTGAGAAGTGGTGGAGTTTCCGGAGGAGGAGATGAAGAAGATGATGATGATGATGAAGAAGTTGAAGGGATGGTAGTGAGTAGTTAGTGAGTAGGTGGAGTCATGTCATATGATTATTATTTCCCCGGCCAACCCGCCCGTCCCCCTTCCTCTGTCATCAGCTAACTGATATCTGGGGAAAGGGTCAGCCTCCTCTCCTCCCCTTGTCCATCGGATCCAAGCTGGGGCCCTCCCTCAGGCTTTCAAAACTCATCTCATGAATCCCACTTCCCGCCAAGCACAACCTTACTCATGTTCACTGTGCCCCTTGCCCATCTGTGTACCATATCCAGTGGGGAAGACCAGAGATGGGGACGATGTGGATCCGCGAGAGTCAACTGCATTGGGTGAGGATGTGGCTTTCATGGTGGGGATGAGGCTTTCGTTGGAACCCTATAGTTCAAAATGCAGACTTTTCCTGTACAGGACCAGCACGGAGCATATGAGTGGACCCATTTGAATGGGTCAACCATAGCCCTCCGCTCCTCCCCACTATTTAACGACTTTGAACGGCGGAGATCCAGTGGATATGAACGTCTAACTAAGAGGGAGTCGTTGTGGTAGTTTTCACATTTATTTCATCGCTCAAAACTTGGAGGTAGCCCGAGTCCATTTTAGTTGTTGAAGAACCTTGGCCGGGGTCTTCTTTATTGCCGAGAAGTACAAGAGGAGATAGGGGAGCGCGAGGAGTGAGGCAGTAGAGTTAGGCAGAGCCGCTGCTGCTGGTTTGGCAAGAGCCTCAGGGGTCGGATGGGTCATTTATGGTTTAAGGTATAATATCTTCTGTTTCCTGTCTCGAGCCCGGGACGGAGGAGGAGGACAATGTGGTCGACTGTCTGCAGTCAGGAATAACACCGGGAGAAAGCCCAGTTTATCTCCCGCCCTCACTGGCGAGGCACGGACCTTAAGTCGTTCCGCTTATGGGCTCGCTGTTGCTCCGTGATTCTGTGTGTGTGTGTGTGTGCGTGTATATATATGTGTGTGTGTATGTATGTATGTGTTAGTATATTTCTATTGGAACTTTTGTGAGTGTATTTCTGTGGGTGTGTGCATGCACGTGTGTGTGTGTGTGTGGCTGTTTCTTTATTGGTTGGCGGTGAGCTTGAGGAGATTTGTATATTCTTATTTGTGTTCCACTCCGGTCGTCCCCTTTGTGTCAGGGTGTGCAGCAGTACTCCTGTTTTTCCCTTCTCGCCGTGGAGCTTGGCGGGTTTTACGGAAAGGCATGAGACTTTTAGTGTGTCTCTGTATGTCTGTGTGTGTGTGTGTTTGTTATGCTGGCGTGTCTTTGCAATGTATGCGGTGGTGCGTTGGGAAAGGTGTAGGATTATGAGGAGGTATGCTTCTCCCGTATGTGTGTCGTACATGGAGTAAGGATCAAGCATTCGTAATGGTGGGAGACGGGAGAGAATTTCTCTCTGTTTTACGGACACTACTTGGCTATATGTATACATATATATATATATAGATATATATATGTAGGGAATCCTGTCAGCTATATGAACAGAAGGGAGCCTGAGCGAGGTTGTTCTTCTACAACTTGTATAAAGGGGCAGAGAGTTAGTTGGAGGATGGGAAGGGAGTCCAATTGGAGGAGGAGAAGGAGAGGAGGATGAGGAGGAGAAGAGGAAGATGAAGAAGATGAAGGAGAAGAAGAGAAAGGGAGGGAGGGAGGGAGGGAAGAGTGCGTGAGGGAGGGAGGGTGAGGGAGAGTGGGAGTAGTCGGGATAAAAGTAAGAGTTAGGGAAGGAGAGAGGTGGAAAGGAAATAGATGGTCTTGGAAGGCTGTCTTTGCCACTCCACAAATTATTTCATGGAAAAAGAATGTTTCGTCGAGTAAGTTGGGCTAGTTGGGGTAGCGCGGGCCCGAAACATGATCCTCCGTATTTCAAGTAAGTAAATCACCAGAACCGACTAGCAGCTCATTTAACCCACCAACAATAATCAACCCAGATCCTTCCATCCCATGAGCCCTGCTCATCACCTTCAGCGTTTGCTTCCGTATGTTGTGGGCGGCATATAAGTGCATGTGTGTGTATGTGTGTCTATGTGTGTATGTGTGTATGTGTGTGTGTGTATGTGTGTCTATGTGTATGTGTGTCTATGTGTATGTGTGTGTGTATGTGTGTGTGTATGTGTGTCTATGTGTATGTGTGTGTGTATGTGTGTCTATGTGTACGTGTGTGTGGGTGGGTGGTTGTGTGTATAAGTACGCGTTTGTATGTATTTCTGTGTGTGTGTGTGTGAGGGTGTCTGTGTATGTGTGCGTATCTCAGCCTGTATTTGTATGATGTGGTTGTGGAAAAGTTCCCACAGCAGACAATATTTGGGTTGCATCTGCGGATTGGCCCGGAGCCAAAAGTCATAAGAAATTATGATTCATCACATTTTTCATTCCACATTTCCATCCTCATTATTTTATTTTATCCCATAATCGCTTAAAGAATTCTATCTCCGCTTTTCCGGACTCGCCCTCCCATTCCTTGCCCTGTTCCGGCCTTTTTTCATTCCCTCGCCCTTCCTTCACTCACATTTTGAGCTCTGCCCCCAGCCCAGCATAGCACAGTCTGCATGTCATTCCTGCCGTGGACAGCATCCTCCTCCTACTCTTCTTCTACCACGACTACTACTACTACTACTACTACTACTACTACTACTACTACTGCTAGTACTACTTTTGAAATGGACGACCGCCCTGTTCACAAGTATGTGACTTCCACTTGATTGGTTGTATATCTCCTACTATTTCTATTTCTACATTTTCCTTTGTTACGACTACAGTACGCGGCGTAGCCATCTCCGCGTAATGTGGCTTGTCTCCTCGGGATCCTTATTTCTCCAATGTGATTCCACCAAACGGCAGAATAAACGCATATATGGTTTTGTGTGTGGGTAAATCCAGCGGCGTGAAAGTGTCTGTGTACGTGTACGTGGGTTACTACGTATGTATGTTGACGTGATGGGTATGCATATGTGGGTGAATGTATTTGTGTTGTGTGTGTATTAGGGTGAATGTATTTCTGTTGTGTGTGTATTAGAATGAATGTGTTTGTGTGTGTATTTTGGTGAATGTGCTTGTGTGTGTGTGTGTGTATGTGTGTGTGTGTGTGTGTGTGTGCAAATGTGCATTGAGCGGTCAGGCTATAAGCTGATCCATCCGAGTCCCTCCGTGCCTCCACGTTTTTGTCCATGTGCTAAAGTGGTTGGGAAAAGCCAGTGAGCAGCGGTCGGAGAGAGAGAGAGAGAGAGAGAGAGAGAGAGAAAAGGGAGTGTAGAAGAGCTTTCCACATTACCGACGCCTCTGCTCCTCTCATGAGACATGTACATACATCATCCCCTCCCGCCATGGCATCTGGGCGACTGGCTTGGGCGAGAGCTGCTGTGGGCTAGGCAGGCTGGTCGGGAGGCTAGCTGAACGAATTAAGCCGGAGCCACGCTTGGTTCACACTCGAGAACTGGTCTGATAAATTAATTCGTTCATTCATTACGGCAATAGCTGATCTAATATCTTTGTGTGCAAGAGTTTTTGGTGGCAGCCAAAGGAAGTGACAGAGACAGGCAGCTTAGGAGGCAGAAGAGAGGAAAAGAGAGGGGAAGAGTGAGAGAGAGAGAGAGAATCAGGGAATGGAATTTTGAGCTTCTTCCTCTCTGGATCTCTCTCACTCTCTTCCTCTCTCAACTCTCCCGCCCTTTCTCACATATAAATACACACACACACACACACACACACACACACACACTTACACACACATACACACTCTCTCTTTCCTTCTTCATCTTAACCTCCCTGTTGGCGGGAATTAAGATTTTGATGAAGGTTTCCGTAGTTCCATAGACCTTGGGGTCCTCATATAATCTCAAGTTATCCAACACCCCTCACATCCTCCTACCGACTTTGAATAAGTTGGGGGAGCGGGAAATTTTTAATGTCTCTAATTGCTTCTTCTTCTTCTTCTTCATCTTCTTCTTCCTCATCATCATCATCATCATCATCTTCTTCATCTTCTTCTTCTTCCACCCTTACACTTCCCTGCCCTCCCAGGTCTCACCTCCGTTACCTCTTCTTGTGTTGCATGGGCGCTGAGAGATGAAATTCTATGACCTTATCCGTGGGGATGAGTGGAGGGACAACTCATTTATAACCCCCACCCTCCTCTCATCCTCCTCCTCCTCCCTCCCATCATCATCGTCACCCAAGTGCGGGATTGACGAGGCACCGTGACCGTGAAAGGTCCCAGCAGCGGTGGAAGGGCCATTTAACTCTGAGGAAATTCCACCTCCACTTTCATAATGTTCAAGTATGTGTGTGTGTGTGTGTGTGTGTGTGTGTGACTTTGTGAGTGAGTGTGTGTGTGTGTGCGCGTGTGTATGAGTGTGACTTTGTGAGTGGGTCTGTGTGTGTGTTATAGTACGTGATTGTGTGTGTGTGTGCGTGTGTGTGAGTGTGACTTTGTGAGTGTGTGTGTGTGTGTGTGTGTCGTATATATCATGGTGTAGGGATGAGTCGGAGCGTAAAAATGGGAAAAGAGGAGCTGGAGTAGCGGGATAGGAGGATACGGAGAAGATGATGGAGAAGGTGAAGAGGAGTAGGAATGGGATGAAGAGGAGATGCGGACTATATAGATGAGTGGAAACGGGGATCAGTGATTTTATCTGGAAATGGGAAAAGACGGAGGAGCCGCGGCAGTTGCGGTAATGGTGGTCGTGTGTGCAGTCGGAGTAGTAGAAGAGGAAGAGGCGGCAGGGATTGTAGCAGCTGGAGTGGCGGTGGTGTAGGTGGCGGCGGCGGTGGCAGCAACAGCAGTAGCAGCAGCAGCAGCAGCATCAGCACTGGTGTGAACGAACGAGCTATATATACTACATGCATAATAGTGCCCTCGGCTCAAATGGTGGCAATGAGCTGGAACGGGACAAAACTGACTGAATGCTCAAAGGAAACGGCGGAGATGTATGGAAACATTAAATCTATACGATGACATTTGATTTTAAAATATTCATCCTCCACCATCTCTCTCTCTCTCACTCTCTTTCCACTTCTTGAGGAATCCTCCGGCCTAATGTGAGTGGTAACTCATGTATGTACGTCCGTTCAGCTACCCATTACGCACGCACGTATCTCACCCTACGTAGGACATCTCTGGCCGGGCATACGGGCCTGAGCAGTAGGGGAGTAGAGTACAGAGTCTGGAGAGGAAGTCATAGAATTTTTTTGTACCCCATCCACTCATGAACACCGTCTATACCACGCGGGCTGATCAATGCTCTGTGACATGTGGGCCGGAGTAATGGACAAGTTTCAAATAACAATAATAATAATAATAATCACATATATATATAGATGTATATACATATATATGTATGCATACATATCGAGTGAAAGGGTGCCCCAATGCTGGTGGCCAAGTCCTACATATGTACATACATTTATACATCTATAAATGGCTCAGGCCAGGAGAGCCCAGCATGAGGAGCTGGGGGAGTGCTTATGAAAAATCCGCAATAAAAATTCCTGTTCCAGCTAGTGAGTGGGAGAACATCAAGTTAATGCCTCGGTAGATTGATTTTTCAAAGAGTCATTTGGACCAACTTTCTCCTCCTTTCCCTCACACTGCCTCTATCTCTGCCGCACTCCCTTTTTTCCCTTCTCGTCTGAAACCATAATTCCATAGCCATGGTTTCTCTCATATCAACTTTTGAGGTCTTTATACCATTATACCATAGGCCCAACCCCATGATTCCTGTGTGGAGATCCGGTGGGACAGATAGAGATAGACCTGCACACTCAAACACCAGCTCAAATGCATACGCATTCAGTCACACAAGCTTGAATTCACACACTCAACCGCAAACATTCTCACACACACACACACACACACACACTCAACCGCACACATTCTCTCTCTCACACACACACACACACACACA
>VYYI01004358.1:0-10581 GCA_021029175.1 Bilobella aurantiaca
AATATTTCGGCTGTTTTTAGTAAATATTTCAATAAATATTACGGCGGTTTTTAGTAAATATGTTGCCCAGGCCTGGTTATTACTATATTTTGTATGATTGCTTTTATAAAGTACTAGTAAAAAAAACCGTCCAAACATTCGAGGACTGTATCTTAATTTCTCAAAATACTAATGAACACTGCTGTGCGGCGCAATATGGCGCCCTAATTTAATTTCTCAAAAATTTAAAGCCTTGCTTTTTTATTCCCAACTAATTGAGCAGGTCGCCGAATAAGTGTGGAAGTTTTTTCTGCCACCGTTACGCGCAATCAGGCCGATTGCATCAAGTCGGCCGAAGTACAAGAAATATTAATGAGAATTTTATTGGTGTGCATTATTGTCATTGTTTGCAGTGGGGACTTGGTAAAATGTTTCACTTCAATGGTGAACGTATTGTAATACCACACAAACTTCAAAGGTAATTTGTATAAGAAATATATGACAAATGTAACTTTATGTATAAATCGTGTATAAATTCCACGTTGACAGTGTACTGAATGTTGTCCATTCTGACTCGTTCTACTCTCAAGCAAAATTATGGCTCTCCTTCTCCTAATTCTGTCGTTGGTATTCGCCCAGCAGCTCGTACCCAATTACATTTTGCATCGTATGTCCACTGAGTATCGTATTTTGTCTTAAGATCATTCCAATCTTTCATAATTTTACCAATACAGGCCAATATATTTACCATAGGCCAATACACTACTTAACAAACCGTAGTAAAACGGTACACTCAAGTAGCATCAATAGGAATTTCAGACAAATTATTAGAATTAGCGATGTAGTTTCTGTCATGCAATCAGGAGTTTGAGATCCAATGGTCGCTTCCCTGGGAAGATGGCTGCTTCCAGTTGATGTTGAGTTGATTTCAGGGTAGCAATTGTTGTACAACAATCTTCAAATTCTAACCTAAGGGCATGCTTAGACCACTAATTTAACAATTTTAACTGAACGTAAATATGATACTAAATAATTAATTATTGTTCGATTAATATGGGAAAGGTAGATACCCTGAAGACCCGAAGTGCCAAACTCCAGGACATCTTCACAGTTGAAATTGCTTGAAAAGCTACGACCATTATTTTTTTTTTACATGACCTAAACAATAGCCCAAACGAAAAGTAAGTATAGGGGAAATAATAATAAAAATGTTACTAATTGGTAAATAATTAAAAACAATTGTCTGTTCAAATACATGATTTGGTTTCAAAATTTAGCTTAACATAACTACGTCCATCTGCCCGCAATAGTTGCGTACGTTCAATTACGTTTATACTTAATCTGACGACATTCAGCAAAAATTTTCCTCGTTTCTGACGAAAAACTTATTACGCGAATATTGACGAAATTAGCAGTAGTGTTTCAAAAGTAGCTTCATTTTACCTGTCCTGTAAAACTCTCCAAATTGTAAAACAATTATTTCTTTGTAATTGCTAATTAAAAAGCTCAAAAAAATCTAAAACTAATTAAAACGTGAAGCATTATAGAACCTTAATCTTAAATTAAGAATTGTAGCCCAATTGAGTTTAACCAACAGTAGTTAAAAACCACAAACAAATGTTTTGATACTATAATAAAATGCGGCGGGTTTTGACAGTATTATTTAAAAAACTCCTTAAATTTGTTAGTTCGTTATTTAGTTGATTTATTTTAGTTTAATTAGAAAATTGGCTGTTGTTTACTGACTTCATATTCCAGAATTATTATTATTTTTAATAATTCACACAAGGTTGTAAAATGCAACATATTTATTTTCTGGAGAAGTAATAAGAAGTATGTAATGTCCACTTTTAGGTTGACTCAGCAATTGCTTTGGAAATGATCGCAACGTAGTGCGCGTTAACGAATTTCACGTATATTGAGTTGTATTTCTTTTCGTAGGTTTTTGGTTGCACAATCAACTCGTAGTGAGATACACCTTCAAGAAGTGTTCCTGTGGCGATGCGCCCAACCTCTGTTAGCCAAACAGCTTCCTCATCGAAATCAAACTTTGGTTTGCCGTACGGATCAAACAACTTGTAGTCTCCCATAATTGTTTTCATAGCATGACTGATGAAACTTGGTATGTCTTCCTTACGATACCATTCCTGTTATTAATTAAATTATTTAATTGCGTGTTACATATATTTTTCAAATGAGCTTAATAGCTGAAAAAATTGTGTGTTTCGTAAGAAAATTTGCCATAAATTATAAAGCATGTAGCAGCTAAGAGTTGAAATTGGGCATACCATAAATCCGTACCTTACAATATATCAACTGCAAACAAATTTCAATAGTTTATATTACAGTGCTAATTTGAGGAAAAATCAAAGTAAATAAAATATAAAATGGAATAAAAAGTTTAGACGGAGAATCATTGTAATTTAAATGTGTCAGAAATAGTGTAAGGAGCGCATTAGTTTTTGCCGTTAACAGCAGCTAACAATTTTAAAGAATGCGCCTTTTCTATAGGCTCATTGATCCACTTACCGTGCGATCCTTATACGTGTCCTCGAAATAGGCAAAGTTAGAATTTCCATAGAAGTTGAAGGCAGCAAGTGCGGTATCATTGCCGATATCGTTATCTTCGGGGTCAAATAGCGGACTGACTTGTTTTATAGAAATTTCTGTTCCTATGCCAGTCCATGCTACATACAACTGCTGTCTCCAAACACCACCCACATCAACTTCAGCGTCAAAGATTGCCGCCTTTTTCTTGTAATTGGAGTCTATGTTTTTGGTCAAAAACGCTTCAAGTTTTCCAATTTTTCTGTATGTTTTGTAGGACTCAATTTGCTTTTCTATTTCCAAAATCATATGTTTCTCTAGGTCGCTTAGTTCTGTCCCATTTTTCCAATTTTGTGTAAACGATAACGCCTGAGAAATGTATGCTAACACTTTTCCCTCAATTTCACTTTCATCAGTTTCCTCAGTATGATGCACAATGAATTCATTATGGGCATTGGCATTTGAAACTGAGAGCATTACCAAGGTAAGCGCATTTGTAGAAACATTCGAAAACACAGCTACAAATTTGGACGGCACGCATCTTGTGCGCTTAGCTTTCTCAATTTTGAAATTTGCTGATGATAATTTTGCTGAAACTTGTGATTTCATCCGATCGACTTCTTCTAAAGTTAGTGTTTGTCCAAGGTCGATTGTCGTATATCTCCATGGTTCGCCAAATTCAATGGGAATCAGCAAATAAGCAAGAATATCTCTGTCCACCCCTGGAGTTGTATTGATCGCTTTACTGGTGTAAACTTCTTCAAATTTGTCCTGTTGAGTTTGAAGCCACACAGAGAAGTTGTAGGGCCCTGACCTTGAGTTTGGTTTATTTACATTTGTAGGACGGTAAACTACAACCGTTTTAATAGGTTCAATCGTCAAAGTTTTGACAACTTCAGCATTAGGTTTTCCGAATACCGATTGCAGCTCGTCTGTAATAGTTTCGAGGTCTGTGCCAACATTTTGTGATTGATAAGAATATTTCGTCCGTTGCCAATTTTCCGTGAACCCATAACGACTGTAGAGGTAGTGCTCAGCGTTACTTTTAATTACTTCTTGATTTTCATTCATTGTACTTCTCTTCGTAAACAGTAAATTTTGTTTATCCTGTCTTGTCATCGCCAAGTAGAAGTAATCCGGGAAATCTTCACTGTCTAAACAGAAGGAGTTTGTTTTAATTATTTTTATTGATTAATGTTTTTGCTTAAAATCAATTAGTAAATCTATTTCATTTAATACGTTTTGTTTCGCAAATCAAAATAAACACAGCTAAATGGCTTACCTTCCGTGCCATCATTGACTTTGCAAATCACAAGGATTTTGAAAAGGTTGCATTTTGGTTCAGAAATCCAATGGTCAATGAGAGTAACCTCAACACCAGCGCTGTAGTATTCCGAGTTTTTGAATACACTGTCCACCTCCATATTCAAAGGTTCTGTTAGTTCGCCAACCCACACCTGTAAACATTGTAGTAACATTAGGTGATGTAAATTTTTGTTAGCCGAGAACGCTTACCAGCACAGCCATAGCAGGAGCGAGGTAGTAGGTAAGGATCAACAAGGGGTAGAACATTGCAAAAATACGTTGCTAAAAAAAGTTTCGAAAAAAATAAAATCACACAAGATTCTAGACTTAAAATTTTGAATAGAACACTAATTATCTTCAAAAAAGTTGAAGCTGTTTTATAGCTCGGGGGGTTATCAGGGTGTTCGATTTCTAGAAATTTCTCCAGTCATCTCTACGTTGCCCCGTAGAGGCTAATGCAAGCTGTTCAACTCCTTACTCTTCATGAATTCGAAATAAAATAAATAATAAATTAAATTAATGTTAATACAACGTGAAATAAAATTAAAAATATAAGAAGAGAAGTTGGTGTATAACTAAACGACCAATGTAATATTGATCTTGATCTTATGCAAGCGTTCCACAAGGCTAACAGCTAAAATAGATTACATTTTTCTCCTAGAACGCAAGTTCGTTAATTCTAAATTTGATTCTAACTTAAGGTTTTATAAGGTCAGCTTTTTCTTGACTTCTTGACGGTTCTTATTATTTTTCTTTACATTATTCTGTAGTTTACCAAACTACGACTTTATACAAAAAATGTCAGTTTCCAATTATGAGGTTTGCTTTACCGCAACAATACAAGAGGCTAAACGAAACGGAATGATGAAACAATTTTGCCTTAAACATTATGTACATTAGTAGTGGCAAAAGGTTAGCTACTGTAGATCCATTTCAAAAGTTCTAGGGTTGTGTGATGTACAAAACATTGAAAGCATGTCCATGCACAATCTCTCCCTTCAGGTAACTTCAGCAGTAGCTTTTTTCGACACACGAAATTATAATACCTTCTAAGAAAAAGTTTTCATAACTTCTGCCAAAATATTAGAAGAATTTTCAATTCTCAGCAGGCCTCACGCAGGCCTCACGTCACCCTTTGGAAGATTCTTTCCTGCCTAGGCAAGTTTTGCTTACTTAAATTGTAACTTCGATAATTTTTTTTTTGATTTTCACTGTTTTTTTTTTCTGAAAATGTTAACTAATTTTTAATTAGCTTTGGTTTGGTGATTGGTCAAGTCAATGTGTTTAAAAGTTTATATGCACACAACTTTCTGTTGGAGACTTTTTTCGGTTTCTGGAATTTTCGCACCTCGGAATAATGGGAGCTCCAAAAGCCTAGTTGACCCCTTCTCTATTTTTTAGTCTGCGTCAGCGGTGTTTTCACTAAATCGTGAAATTTTCCTCGACTGTGACAAATTTTTCTGACGAAAATTTAAGAGAATTTTTTCAGTTCTAAGCTATTTTTTTTTGCTTTTTTTTTGCAACGTATTATTAAAGTACAATGGTAATCGAGCACCACATCCCTACCCTCTCCTTTCATGTTGAGCATCCGCTCTGTGGGAACGTCAAATAACGATCGTTTACCTTTACATTTTAAGGGTAATGGAGCCAGAAATATTTTTGCCTTATTTACTAATGGTCAATTGCTAGAGTTTGAAAATGAGGTACATTTGAGGCTGTTAAGAATTGAATGTCAACATATTCGTATGCAACATTGTGTTTGAAGTTTGCGTAAGCTACTCTTTTTGTGATAGTTTTAAAGAAACTGATGTTTGAATTTACTTTCAGAGCAAATTTGGTGTGAGTTCTGTTTACTTGTAAAATTATTCGCATAATCGTCACCTACTGCCTTGCGCCTCCAAAGATTACCAACCATGAGTTTAAAAGAAATTTAAGGATTAAGAATTTATTTTTAAGAAGAACCAAATAGAATAAAAGTATTGTGTTTGGTAATAAAATATAAACAATTATTTTAGATCTCGTTCTTAGGTCTTGAAATTTGAAAATATTGTATGTAAAGTAGTTATAAATTTTTGTTAGCAATTTTGAATTGTCTCAATTGTCAACCAATCTAAATTCCTTTTTTGTTTGGTAATTGGTCAATTTAATACATGTAGCCTTCAATGCTATTTGTTTTTGAAGGTTTTTTTTTCGGTTTCAATGTAAACACAATCTCTTGTGTTTTCGGCTTCTAGAATATATGGGGAAGCCTACTCGACTCCTTTTCAGTCGACGTCAATTGTATTTTTCTCGTCTTGTTTCTTTTCAATTTTCCTCGCATCTGACGAAATTCTTCGAGACTTGTTTTCAGTTTTGAGTTTTTCTTCTATTTGTTGCAAACCTTTAATTCTTTTTTTTTTTGTAATATATTGCAACGGTAAACGTAATGGAGCGTTATTTGGCATTCCCGCAGAGCGGATGATCAACATGAGAGGGAGGGTAGGGATGTGGTAGGGATAAGGACTCATTAGCATAGATGTTGTCCTACTATCCGTAACATTCCGCTGTTTTACGGGCCTAAAACACAAAGGCCGAGGACACCAACCTGACGTGAGTTACGGCCGTAGCTTTCGCCTGATAACCGCAGGTGACTCTATGCAAATGAGGGCAGTCTTCTCAATTCTGAAAAAGACTGTTGGGAAACCTATTGGCTAAATTCCATATCCTCCGAATATGCCTAATCACGGAGATACCGGGCATACACAAGGTCAGAGGCAAGACAATTCCTTTTAGGGGAAAACCAGCAGCAAAGACTTTTTTGTGGCTGATCGGGGGATTTGAATCCCCGTTCTCACGCTGGCTAGTGGAGAGAGACAGACACCCTACAATACTGAACCAACACCGCCAACTAGTTTCAAGATTAGTAGTGAATCCGAAAACGCGGATAGCAATTGGCCGGATAAAAATTGGATTATGATTTGATATCTCTTCAGTACCGATCAAATTTTCGAGAACGGGCTGTGGTTGGCAGTAGAATAGTTGGCATTATGAAACATCTCATCTAATAATAATATTTTGTCCACGACCCGTAGTCCGGGAGTTAGGAGAATGCTTCTAGCTTGGGTATGTGCCGAGATCGAATCCCGGCATCAGCACAGTTAAAAATTGTTGGTAGTGGTGAGTGGAAGCCTGGAAAGTAGCGATCGTAGAGAATAAACTTGGGACAGTATGCGCACGGTGGCACTAACCTAAACCTAACCTAAACCTAACTCTGCCAATGCGGAGGCTTCTTAGCAGAAAACCAATTAGTTTCAGGCCTCTGAACTTCCCAGTCAACACACTGACCTATACCATTCTCCCCCACTCACTAGCACAAGTATATGTTAACCAAGCCAAAGGCTAATGTCAATTAGTAACAGAAAAAAAATTACTAGAGCATTGAATTTAAAAGTTGAATATTTCAACCTAATTTGAATCGGAACATATTTGCCTAAAATCAAAACAGCTCCTCTGTATTTATCAAATCGACCCAATAGCGATATAATGTTATGTGGTGGTAATCGTATTTATTTAATTAAATGTGGTGCAATTGCTCCGCAAAATATTCTTGAGTTTTGTTGGATGACTTACCGTGCCAAGTTTTGGCAATTCCATGTTTCTCCGTTCCGTACTGAGATGACTTACGGCTCAGTGGTAAAGCCTTCGTTCGAAAATTGATAGGAATAAATTGTACGTTATAAATTGTAATAAATTTAGCTATTATTTACTACTCCAGGATAATTTACATTCAAAGTATTTATTTATTTATTTGGGGTTATGGCCCCCTACGGGCACGGAGCCCATGGGACCCTTGCCAGTTAAATATTCGAATAAATTTACATATAACAAGGGAGAACGATTGTGATATTGATTAATTTGAATGTTAGTACGTTTGGAATAACATAACCTAGTGTTATAATTTGCTCAATGTGCTGGTCGGCTTCTCCGGTCTTGATCCTAACCTAAACCCTGGCCGAAATGGTACGTTACTCGGCGTCCCTGTTGTAGTCAACAATGGCTCGATCCTTCTTGATTTTGACATAGTGGGCAATTTCATTTTTGGCACGAAGTATAGTAAGGACTATGAGGGAGAATGCAATAACAAAAAGGAGGGGGCATATTAAGGAGAAGTAGAATTTTTCGGCATCCATGTCGGCGGTCATCAGTGAAATTTGGTGTGTCAGCTCCTCTCTTTGCCGAAGCGAAGTTGGTTCCGGAACCAAAAAGGGACTTGACCTCGGCCAGG
Organism: Bilobella aurantiaca; assembly: GCA_021029175.1. NCBI lineage: Eukaryota > Metazoa > Arthropoda > Collembola > Poduromorpha > Neanuridae > Bilobella > Bilobella aurantiaca. The sequence continues at coordinate 8,096 of VYYI01004358.1, forward strand.
AATGCTGCTACATCGGACGGAGCCACTTTTGTGAGTATATCAAATTTCCCGGCGTGGCTGACAGGTGATAGGAAAAGGATCAAAACCGTCATTCAAAGTATTTACTTTTGTACTTCTTACTAAAGAAATAACTATATCATGACTAATGCCATAGTACGCCTATAAGTATCATGTTAAAACATGTTGCTGGTGCACCCCAAGAATAGTGACATCGGATATAAGAAAACCCTTTTATAAGGAACAGGTAATTTTGGGCAAATATGATAATTATATGGGTATGTTATTGTAAAAAAAATACCGGCTATAGTATTCCCCGGGCTGGAATAATTATATCGGTCCCTTCAGATTCACTATAAGGGGAATGCACTGCCTGGATTGCTTTCATATTTGATTTTGAAAATGCGGCAGCATTTTCCCCAATTTTTATAATCATTATGTGATCACTATGTACGTCTGTCCGAGCCACATGTCAAAGCGTCCAAAAATTTGGAACACATAACCATTGTGACAAACCAAGTGCTAGATTCGAAGGTGAGCTTATTAGTTCCAAAAGCAAGATCAACCATTTTTTGACTTAGATGGACGTGACACCCTTATCATTAACCAAAAACAAATGTTTCCGTAAACAAAATTTGTTTAGAAAATTTCTGACATGATAAGTGTGGAAATCGAATATGGCCCAAATGCGGTAACGCTGCCACGTTTCAAGCTCAAAGGGTCGCTGTAAAAAGGTGCATGTCAAAAGTATGTTTTTATTAAAAAAATTTTCACAACTTGAGTGCGGACTACAATAAACAATTTTGTAGTAGTATGCTAAGTTCACACAAACAAAATGGTTGCCATGATGATATAAGTTGGTTATTTTTCAATAAGCCATTTTGTAAAACCGCGTCTAGGTCTTCCAAACAAATTGTTGTCGGAATTAGTTGTTTGTGAGTAAATTTTAATAATACTATCTTGGCTCGGGCTTCACACTGTATTTTTTTTTAAATTGTTATTAAAATCCTTGTGAGATTTAGTGCAATTGGCAATTATGCCGATTGGGCTAACTTGTATACTTCTAATCACGTTTTGAATTTTTAAATTTGAAACTTTATACTCACCGTACTAGTTTAATTAAGTTAATTAATTATTAGTTTGAAGACGGAAAACACAATGATATATTTAAGGTAGCTGGTTAGGTTCACTAGCTAGTGATATTGTTGATATATTGCCTACTCCGGTTATCAGTGAGGAAAAAATATTTATTTCACATACCTTATCTAAATTGAGACACTGTTACTAATCACTAACATTTTGTGGTAACCATCCATCGAACCATGAAAGCGATTCTCGATGAAAGAAACCCACCGCTGGGCATGTTCCGAATTATTGTAAGCATTATCACCATTTGTATATATATCCGGTGAAGTCGGGCTGATCTAATCCTGCAAAAACAGGTTATAGTTTTGTTGAGCAATAATTTACTAATTTTTTTTAAGCAAATTGTTGTTATTTAAAACTACTTTATAATTATACAAGCTACTTTTCAATCTAGCTGATGCAGGAACCAGACTGACGGTAACCATGAGCAAATAAAAACATATCAAACAATCTTTACTGAACGAGAACGTGTAAGCTCTAATGACACTGTCAACCTTAAAGGATCTAAATCTACAACAGAATTTGAACTATGCAAAATTAAACAATTCCAAGGCTGTCATTTGAAAGGGAGATGGGAAACCGTATGCTAAAGCTGTCTCATATTCTTAAAGCCAACCCTAGACGCTAATTTTTATTCGCCTCTAAATTTAATCAAAGTTATTACTATTTCTTTCTGTTGCTGTTTTACATTCGCCTATGGCCTGACCTACATGCTTCTGCTAGGCAATGAACGTGGGGTATACACCTTACGGCATACTAACCGATAATCATCTTGCACGACCGAAACTTGCCAGGATTCTACTCAACACTATTACGCCACCATTTTTTTTGCTGTACTCGTCCCAGGACTTGACCCCGAAGCTGTCCAAGATAGGAAAAGGCTCCTTCCTCTTGAAATACGGGCCGTTGACTTTTTGTAGAATATAGTAAATTTAATAATTTAATGGATTTGTAAAATTAATTAAAAATATGTGAAATACAACTATAACACAGTCATTTTAAAATTTAAAATTATTGCTGCAACTAAAAAGCAGAGAACGCACCGCTCCTTCTTCACATTTGATGAGTGTTGAAGTGAAAGATTATAATATTAGTTGTTCCTAAAATAATTAGTAAATAAATTAATAAATAATTAGTGACTGCAGATAAATATAGTCTAAAGAAATAAACCGTTGCAAACGCACGTAACATAAGTAGCGTATTGAACTAATGCAACTGAACTTGACCAATAAGACCCCGAAAACGCCGAATTTTCGGTTTTGAGGGTCAGTTAGAGGGTCATCACACTGCGCGGAATGGGTCAGGAGTCACCTGGATCATTGGTACCAGCACAGCTTTTCATT
>VYYI01004359.1:0-10580 GCA_021029175.1 Bilobella aurantiaca
GAATTCGTACGAGGTTGAGAGTCACAGAGTGGTGGCTCCCAAAGACTTGCGCAGCCTCTCTCAAGTATTAGAGGAGCTAATGAAAGCTATACCAAACCGTGCGGTTAAGATTTCAAACGAAATGCTCAGCATAGAGTTGGATGAGACAAAGGTTGCTGCAGTACAGTTTCCCGAAAAGATGTGCGCCATGCTCGGCCTGACAACAAAGGATTTCAGAACGAGCGATTTTGCCCATGAACTCCTTCTTATTCATTCCCGTGGGGACCGCGAGAAGGCGCTTCGTGACTCAAAACGAGCCGACGTGTTAGAGCCAAACGTTACCCCTACTGAAGAAATTGACGACTCCAATAATGAGGTTGATGGCAAGTCACTATACTTTATTCGCGGGAATGTGGCAATATTTGAAAGGGCGGGAAGCACAAAGCTCTTTGTTTATTGCAATATAATTGAGCCACAGTATGTTGCGGACGTCCTTGCCCCGTGCTTACGAATAGTCCCATATAAGGGAACGTATAATAGCCTGGAGCATCATTCCTTCCTCAGCCCACAGTTTATGAGCGTGAACGTGTCCGAATTCGACTACATTCACATTTATATTTTAAACGAAGCAGGTGAACCAGTCAATTTTGGGTTTGCCCCATTTTCTCTTACCTTGAGATTTCGGGAGAAAAAGCGGTTGCAATGACGCACTACCATTGTGGGGATGACGTTCGAAAGTTTTACCAACAAGTTTCACGGCAGACAGGAGGTGCAATTTTCCCAGACGGAAGAGTCTATTTTGCTGGTATTCGGCGACAACGGGGCAGTGGACTAGGAGGATATTTTGGCAGCATTGCACGCCGCCTCATACCCTTTGCAAAAAAGTATATATTGCCGAAGCGATTCGAAATATTGCAACAGACATCAGCGGTGGACGTAGCTTGTCAGACTCGGTGAGAGAGAACACAATGTGAGCGTTTAAGTCGGCGGGTCGGAGTTATTTTGGGCAGACAGGGAGTGGGATTCAAGGAAAGAAGAGTTCTCCGAGGAGGAAGATAAATATTAAAATTAAAGCAGGCAGGCAGCTTGTGCGGTGGCAGTCAAAGGTCCCAAAAGGGAAAAAACCAACAACTTGCTCGACAAAGAGGAAGCCAGCCTCTGGAGGGAAGAAACCTGCAGTTCGTAGCCGCAAAGGAGGAGGACGACGACGACGTCAAGCTACCGTACCAGAACTTGCAAGTATTTTCCACTAGCAAAGGGGTAGAATGAAGGGGAAACGATCTAACACGACTCGTAGCCGTATACATTCGTCAAGGGGGAGACATCCTTGTTTAAGGATCCCGCCTACGACATTTCTAAAGTTTCTAGTCAGGTGGTCGTTCACCACCCAATTAATTCTATTGCTGATCGTCACTCTCCTCTACAGTTTGTGATTAAATCTAACGATACACAGTATGTTGATCTACGATCTGTCAAACTAAAATTACGCCTTCGAATCCTCGGCCCCAAGGGTGAAGAACTCGGAGACGATCCGGCGGATGTGTGCTCCGTATCCCAAAATTTTCTTCATACCATAATTAGCCAAGTTGCCGTATATCTGAATGACGTCCTCATTACCCCAGCAACCCCTAATTATCCCTATCGAAGCTACATTGAGACTTTGCTTGGCTTTAGCAAGCACTTTAAGAAATCCCAGGCTGCTTGTGCCCTCTTTGAAAGGGACGAAGATCTATCAAGCCTCGACGCAGCCAAGGATGATGGCTTTACGAGGAGATGGCGGCGCGTCCAAAAAAGCAAAACAGTTGAGTTAATCGGACGCCCATTTCTAGACATTTGTGCTCAGACTGCATATCTAATTCCCGGCGTGGACGTTCGTCTAGTCTTTATGAGGTCATCTGAAGGTTTTGTCTCCTCACAAACGCCGACCGTAGATTTTCATTGGACATACAGGAGGCAAAGCTCCTCGTGGAAAAGATCACACTACTTCCCTCTCTTGCTCTAGAGCATATCAAAACTTTGGAGGCGGGGCACCAAATTGCTATGCCTATGCGTCGAGTGGAAATGAAAACATTTACTATTACACCTGGGACATTGCAAGTTACCAACGAAAACTTACGGGGCTTTTGCCCTATAGGATCATTGTAGGGATCCTTGATAGCCGCAACCACATGGGAAATTTTAAACGAAACCCCTTCTATTTCGGACATCACAACCTTTCCTACTTGTGCGTCTGCGCAAACGGTGAACCCATCACGTCACCGTTAGAGTTGGATTTTGATGCTGATAAATATGTGGAGGCATATGACAATATATTTAAGGGTCTAGATATAGACTGTGATGACGTTGGGGTGGATGTCTCTCTAAAACAGTTTAAGAACGGGTGTGCCCTCTACGTGTTCAACTTGGCATCGGTGAAGGAAGGATTCATTCCTCCGCGTCACGGAAACGTCAAAATTGAGCTCAAGTTTAACGCCGCCGTCACAGATGCCCTCACAGTCTTGGTCTATGCTGAGTACCCATCAGTGCTCCAGATTGATCGCTACAAGAACATAAGTTTCCGCGACTTCAATCAGTTCTCATAACGGACACGCAAGAAATCATGGGGATCCTAACCAACATTTTTGGAACGAAGACAAGCACGTACTATGATGTCATCCCCTGTGATGGACTGCAACATGTTTCTACCCAAAAAATTCCAATATTTCTGTGCGTAAATGACGAACCCCACAACCAGCCTGGAAGCCACTGGCTAGGGATACACATTCCTCAGCCGCAAGGGCCAATGTACTTTTTCTGTTCCTACGGCATGGGAATCAAATTCTATTCAAAACACTTTTTGACTTTCGCAAACCGGCTCAACTTGGACATTGTGGAGAATAGTTGAGGTTGTGGCTCAGCGTAGCAGTAGATGATTCTACTTACACGAGGAGTGAAAACGTGCGAAAATGTACGACATACTTTTTCTTATCTCTGAGGGAACAAACGAGCTTCTCCTGTTTCATGTACCTATGGTCGAGTCCATACTGGAATAACAGGTTCTTGGAGTACTCGGAAAGCTCGTCATAAGATACTTGTTCCCGGACTGGTGCAGGGGGTAAGTCATTGAGCCGATCGTGAAGCTCCTCAGGGTAGATAAAATCCACCTCGAAAAAGTACCCTACATCCCGCTCGTCATCAAGTGACAGAACCCATTCTGTCATTTGGTCCATTGTCTTTTCCGCCCATATATCTTGGCTCAGCCACGTAAAACCTCCGTATGGAATAGGCTGAGAGAGTGCCCAGCCGTAGAGGTTTATAAAATCGAGATACAACAGATAAGAGGACGGTGACGAGGAGTTGAAATTTTGCCCCATGTACTTGTTGTTGGCCTCATCATACTTGAAGTTGGTGGTGGTTATTCCACCTCGTATACTTCGCTCTACGAACAAGTACATGCTCGGCTCACGAATGTATTCAAATGTCGTCTTGCTCATAATGAGCCCAGCATCACGGCTTAGACCAGGGAGGCTTACGTACGTAGCAGGATCTAGTCCAAAGTTGGACATTTCAAGTCACTGAACGACTCGAAGCAGTCACAGAGCAGGCAGACATCTAGGGTGACATATAGATTCTGATAGTCCCCCAATGTCTTGCACCCAAAAGTCGTCCACACAGTCTGAGCGTGAGCATAATTTTCCTCGGACACTGTTGTGTCCGTTAAAGATGAATAAAAGTATACTCGTGCGGGGAGCTTGTCCTCCTCAAATTTGCTAAAGTCGGACAAATACTCGTAGGGCAAAATTCCCTTTTTGAACAACAACTCCATATCCTCGTCACTGTATTGAGAGAAGACGGGATTGGTCACTTTGAAAGTGTCCGTCCCGTCACGTCTCATTGTCTCGACCAACTTGTCGAGCGATTCCGGGAGAAACTTGAGAGAGTCGACGAACCTAATTTTGTCGCCTTTGTCCGTCTTCATAGTCATTGTTAGCATCTTCTCTCGTGTCTGGCTTATCGCGTCAATATTTCTTATGTTGACCTTTGCTGCCCCCTGTAGCAGGAAGTGGCCGTCAAATCCAATATTGTGAAAGAATATTGGAATGAACGGCCGCAGACGGGCGTTCAAGTTGCAGTCTACATGACAAAATCCTAAAACCTTTTCCTGCATGTGATCATGGTGAATTACTTTCACATGATCATGCGCAAACGGCTTCCTACACAGGAAGCACTCAACAGTCTCGTCCCGTTGTATCTGCTGCGCTGGAGTCAGATCAGGGACCTGTTTCTTACTGTTTTCCCTCATATCCCGGAAAAGGGGCTCTGTAGCGTGTATGATTGACCGCATAAAGTGCTCTGCTGCGTCTTCGCGGCCGTAGGTGTGTTGACAGATAACTTGTCCTTCCCCATTTAAAATAACGTAGCAATAACGGGAGGCAATATGCTGAGTCGTCTTAATCGTTGTCTCAGGGTGGTCCTTGTTACAGACGTGGTCTGTGCAAGAATCGCCTTTGGGACAAGGTTCAGACATGATGGGCTTTACTACGGACTCGAAATCCCCGTATCCCACGTAAAATTGCCTTAGAGTGTGATCAAAATTTGAAAAGTTGAAGAACTGGGTTGTGGGATAGACAACTCGTTGTGGCTTGAAAAGCGAGCAGTCCAAGACGTGGCGCTCTCGTGTTCCCTCAGACCGAAAAGGCGAGAGGCAGAATAAGCAGTAAAAACGAGCCCCACGCCCGCGTTCTCCTAAAAGTGCTGACAGACCGGCCTGACTGTGTTCATTAGTCTGCTTCAGTAGAACGTAATGGTTTTCGTCATTATTTGTCACCAGTAGTAAGTCAATGTGTTTTTCTCGAGTCTCCGGACAGATAAACAGTGGGTGTATGGCCGGCCGTCGGCGTAAAACATTGTTTGCTGTCCTGTAAAAATCACCTCCCTCCTCATAACCAATGACATTAATCGACAAACCTGGGTTCTGTTCGAGAAATGTTGGCATTTGACCTATAGTCATTGGAAAATTTATCCCATTATATTTCAAACTACGCAGAGTTTGACGGTAGGATGTCATGTGCTTCGCCTTTTCCCGCTGTCGCTTCACCTTGGAGCGATAGAGGGGGTAAAGTTCTGCACATATAGCCCACAAAAAACACCTTTCATCGTTATCATTTTCTACACATGCTACACACTTTTTGGCCGCGAGACCACTGGGCAAGTTGAAACCGGTGGAATCACCTCCGCCCAGTGGGTCATACGGTACGACAGTTGCTGTCAACCCCCGGATGTTTTCCACCACCCAGGAAGATGTCCGCGTCGTGAGAGTGTAAATACTGTCCACCATCTTTTTGTTCATGATCCGAATGACAGGGATGATCATGCTCTCGTCCAAAATTTTGTGACAATAAGAGTGTATGAAAAAGACGTCGGAAATCCCCCTGGTTGGACTGTTCATTTCAATCTCTGCAGTTAACATTACATTTAATCCCTTATATTTAATAAGATCATCCAGAATGACTCTTGATAGCATTGACTGAATGGTCCTCATGAGACCAGTCAAGTCGATAAAACTGTTGCCACCCATATTCAGAACATATTCTGACACCACCCCAAACACGTTACTTTTCATTACAAATCGCATTCCACAGTTTCCCGCTCGTCCCTGGCCTGTCTGGCTATTACTACCATCATTATAATATATGTGCCTGTGCACGTTAAATCTATGTACATCAAGATCTCCTGGTCTATTAAAAACAACCGCACAAATTCCACACGTTCGTCTCATAAAATCAATCAAGTCTGGGTAACGCAGCTCATTCTGTACTCTCTGACGTGATCTTGGTCCAGTTACCATTGGACGAAATCCTCGATGCACACCGGTGAGGGTGTCTGCGTAACAGATGACTGTTTCTCTGGTGGTGTCTTCTCCAGCTCCTTCTGCGCTGTCAGCGGCTGTTCCTCCAGTGCCGGCGACTGCTTCTTCATTTCCAGTGATTCCGGCATCTCCTTGACCACCTGGTGATATTTCGGTTTAGCTTTTGATTTAAAAAGCATAAACCTGTAATATGTGTCGACAGAAAGGGCGATAAAATAGGATATTCTCACCTGTAGGTTGTGTGTACCAGTTCCCTGGGACGTTGATTCCACTTGGTCCAGCAACCGGCTTACCCTGGTCGGCAGGAGGAACTGTAGGATAGTGTTGTGTATAAGTCAACTCGTTCTCGTAATGGTTTGTGTAAGTAAACACTTCCCAGCTGTCATTACCGGGGTAATATCTTCCCTGTCGCCTAAGAGCATATTTTCGGTCAAGGTAGGCGTACCCCTCCTCGTCGCCGTCTTCATCGTCTCTGGATGAGGTTTCGGCTGGAGAACCGTCACAGGTTTCACAGCTGGGCAGAAAAAAAAATTCGAAAAAACTGTGTAACCATATCTATTTTTCATCCTACAGAGTAAATTGCAAGTTTTCTCACATTTTCCAAACAAATTGCGCTTCACAGTCTCGGCCTGGGCATCATGTTTGTCTCCAGTTTCGATCTCGTTATCAGACGAGAGCGTAATGACACTAAAATAATACCCAAGAGGAAATGCCTATTTTAATGCCTGTCCTTAGCTCCTGTAGTTGCCGTGGGCTAGAGATATAAAATTTCTTACTGTCACTTGCGCGGCCGTCAGATCCGTCCTCATCATCTTCAGAATCTTCCATATCTTCATCCCCGTCATAGATCTTATAGTCATCTTCACCTTCGTCTTCCTCATCATCTTCTTCTTCCTCCTCCTCCTCCTCATCTTTCTCGCCCTGCACATTTTCTTGGGCCTCTCGCTCGACATTTGCAGCATTTTCAGAAGCTTCATTTTGGCCAAGGACATTGTGGGCAACTTCTAAATCTTCTTCAGCAACATGGGGGACAACTTGTGGCGCTAAAAATAACAACCAAAAATTCTATGTAGAAAAATGTATAAATATAATTTTAAACTATGTAAATCTTATAAGGTAAGTGGTTACATGAAATAAAAAAATCTGAATGACTTACCTTCGTTATCAGGGTCCCAATCGTCTAATAATTCGTTCCAGTTTGTGTGAAACTCGTCCATGTGGTTGTCGAGATTTTCTGCAAAAATGCCACAAATTTCGCACAAAACCATGATGGCGGCGTAAGGTAGAGCTTGCGAAACTTGGGTTATAATTGATGGAATGATGAGAGGTAAATTACGTGTTCATAGCATACTAAGCATTGACGTTGGCATAGAAACTCATAAAAGCGAGGTTCATATAGAATTCTTAGAGTTTGGAGCAGGTGTCATATATCTAGGGGAGACACTCATTATCAGATGTATGGAATGCTCATTGTGAAAAGGTTGTCTAAAATATCAACAATTTCTCCTGCTTTTTATACAGGGAACAGGCGGAGTTTGTTCGAATCGAGTTGTCTGTCTTCCCCAACTTGAAATGGACGACATATCTCTTTACTCCACGCGAAAACCCTTGGATCAGACCAGGATTCATGTTTAATGGGTTTGCACGGGGTATTGAGGAGCTGAGGCGTGTGGTGGACATGCTCATCCTCGAAAAGACCCGCCTGTTACAGGACAAAATGGGCTTTGTCATTCGAGTTGAGTTGAAATTTGAGAACCATCGGGGGAAGGAAAAGTCTCTGGCAACATTCGGAGCCTTCCTCTTTAGCAAAGAACGGGATTTGTTTCCGACACGCCGGCTTTTCTCCACTTTTTTGCTTGAACAGGGCTCCCCCTTGTATGCGAGCCGTAAGAGTCCAACAGTTGAAATTCGGTTGGATTTTATCGCGGAAAATGATGCGTGAGTCAATAAATAAATGTAAAATAACATTTTATGAGGATGTATGTGTGTGTGTGATGATATATATTTCATGCCATAAACTTGCTCTTTTGTGTTGATATTTTCAGCAAGATCAAGTTTAGCCAGGACTTTCGCTTGTGGATGACATATCTGCGATACATTGATGCCACCAGGTGTGGAAACATCCGTCCGGAAGACCTCTCGGACGAGCTAGGTGACTTTGCAGAGCAGGTTGAGAGTAAGTGAAACTTTAAATACTTTTCCGTATTTTATATGTGTAATTAACGATACTAAAAAATTGTTGTTGTTGTCTATATACTTTCAGATATCACGCACCCGCTTACGTTGTACGCAGCTAACCTGAAAGTGGTGACGGTCATCATTGGAACCGCCTACAAGGAGGGCGACGGCTTCCTGGGTGGGATGACAGAAATCTTCAGGGGAATGGACTTGTTCTTCATTGAATTCTGGATATACCTCATGAACTTAAAGGTTAACATCAAGAGTGAAGTCCCGATCCCGGCGAAGATAAAGGAGTTGTTCGAAGATGACTTTGGAGTTCTAATAGAACAGACTTGGGAATGGGAAACTGAGTCTGGGGAGGAGTACACCATGAAGGCGAAGTATCCCATGTGGTTTGTGGACGAGTCATCCCTGTATATGGCTCGCCATCAGCTGGCATTCTTGTTTCTAGAGAGCACGAACATGCATGATCTCGAGTCTGCAAAGCAGCAGACCATCAAAAGCATCCTCACCGCGCATTTCATGGAGGCGGATGCGTAAGTATTAATATATGTATAATAATCAAGATTACAATAATATGTGTGAGCTTATTTGGCGTGGGTGGAGGGAGATAATAATTAACATGTATGTTTTGTCATTGTTCACTTTCAGGAGAAAGGAATTCCCATTGTGCTTCGAATATGCGGAGCTATACGGTACGAAGTATCCAGACTTGGTGGGGAAACCTCGGGTCGACGGGGCGAAACGTGCTGAAAATCTACGAGAGATTATTGAGGGGTTGCTTGAGGCCACCAATTCGGGGGTCAAGAAGACACTCACTTGGTGAAATTCAATAATTTTCCATGCGTGGAATTTTATGATTTTCTTTCATGAATAAATGATTGATTTCAGATTGTTTTGTGGTGGAGAAAAAAAATCTTATTATCCTGTACAGGCTGGGACGAAAAGCGATGGACGAGATAATGGGAGAGCGCGTCATTATGTGTATTAGTTTGCTGAGAGAGGAGTGGTGACGTCAGCTCCTCCGTCGCCTGAGTGTGTATGTGAAAGCGGCGGTTTGAAAGTGTGATCGAGTGTGTGTGTGTGTGTGTGTGTGTGTGTGTGTGTGTGTGTGTGTATGTCTCCGCCGCCGCCGTCATGTGGGAATGAGTGTGAGCGAATGTATGTGCATGTTGAAGGGCGTGTGTGAATGTGTGTTCATGTGGAGTGGGCGTGTGTGAATGTGTGTGCATGTAAAAGCGCGTAAGCGAATGTGTAAGTATGTGGAAGGGCGTGTGTGAATGTGTGTGTGTGAAAAGGGCAGGTATAAATGTGTGCGAGAATGCCCGTGAAACTGAATGACAACCGCTCGCCTCACCTAATGGTAAACCGCTCGTCACAGAATCAGCTGCTGGATTGTTTACATGTACGGAAACAATAGGAGTATGTACATGTAAACAATCCAGCGGTTAAGCATGGGCCGGTCCAGCGGTTCCCATGCTTGTGACGAGCGGTTTACATTAGGTGAGGCGAGCGGTTATCACGACTACTACTACTTGTCACGTCAAAACGCATGACACCAACAGATTCTTCATGCATTTTTACTCTAGAATACCAATTTTTACATCTCTGACTTTTGGCATGGGGTCACAAACCCAGGTCAAAAACAAACTTTGCGATATGCGCTTTGCCCTCATTACAAAAACCCCGGCCGACTCCCCTTTGAACGAAGTAAACTCACGAACCGCTTGGCGCACAATCACGTGACATGTATCAATCGAAAGCCTGAGAAATGTAGTGACATATAGACGTTTTTATATTATAATCAAATCTTGACCTCGGGTGACAACGAGAGGTCAACTTTCAGCTATTTTCAAACTGTTTGTCCCACCCAAAAGGAAATTTTCTCACGAGATGTCTCATGCAATTTGACCCTACAGTGCCAATTTCAAAAACTGACGTTTGACGTTGTGTGAACTACCTAGGTCTAACGCTCTGATTCTCAATCCAATTTTGCCCCTTCAAGTCAACTTCGGCGTAACTGTCTTTGACAAAAGGTCATAGATCGATCCCACGCCTTCTATTTAGTAAATGGGGGGTCACATAGGCCTATTCTTATTTTGATCTTACCTTGACCTAGGGTCAAAACTGAGGTCAATTGTCAACGATAGGGTCTTTTTTCAAACTGTTTGCGCTACCAACAAAAATGACGCCACGAGATTTTTAATAATGACGATAATGACACTGTAACAGCTCTCCAGGTTCTTGAGGGTGAACGATAGAAATTTGGGGTACACAATCCAGTGTTTTGTACGAAGAGAAAGTCCGACAAAGGAAGTTGCAGCAGGCCTATGTTTAGGTGTACATAAATTTAACCTCGGAGCAGCATCGTCAGTCAAAGTTCAAATCCTTCGAATCTTCCATGTTACATTCTACACTTAGATGCAAGTTTCCGTGAGTTATTCTGCTTCAATCCAAAATACCCATCGATTCAGTCAAAATTAAATTTAATAAATGGAGTCCATTCTCACATAGTGTAAAGTAAAGGGTCATCCGCAGTATGACCCTCACTATATTTGAATTACGGGTGTTT
>VYYI01004360.1:0-10580 GCA_021029175.1 Bilobella aurantiaca
CCCCCCCCCCCCCACTCTCTAGCTCCCTCTCTCCCCTTATGTACATACATATATATGTTGTATCGTTTGTCTTGGCTTGATTGAGACTCTTGTCGTCATGCTCATTTCCGCCGCACGGAAAGTGAAGACGCCCTTAGCCAGAGAACTGCTAAATGAACGCGTGAGGATGGTAGCCTTGAATCTCATCAAGAATATACTACCACATGGTATGGTAGGGTTGCTACTACTACCACTACTAGTGGTAGTAGCAGTAGTTTCCTCCTACTATGTCACTCGCCGCTGCCACTACTAATAATGCTAGAAGTGTAGGAGAGAGACGAATGCTATGACTCTGAGGCTGTTCCAGACTCCCGTGCTCTTCCACTCGTGAACATAACCATTTCATTCCCCCCGCTCACCCTCTCACTGCTTCTCTCTCTCTCTCTCTCTCTATACTCGGCACCATTCTATTCATTGAACGCCCGCGAGCTCACGTCCCGCCATGCAATCCCAAACTATTTCCCAAACATGTATTTTCCCAACTCCACGTGGAGCTGAGCTCTTGCCTTCGGAAAGGATGGCCCATTCCCAGCCTGCGTGGGATAAGAGGTCCAATGGGAAGGGGAAAAGTCACTCCCAGGCAGCTGCCATTGGAGGACTAATATTTTTCGTGCTCGTGAGTGACTGAAGGTGGTACAACTCCTGGTTGAGGCAGGAGCAGAACTCTCTGTGGTAGCTGGGAGTTGGAGCGAGGGAGCCATTGGTTCGGCCGGTGGAACTCCACGTGGAGTGACTGACTCGGTCGGGTGGGAGGTAGTTACGAGATAGTGGCAATCAACCACCACCCGATCCGAATGCCATATTTGGGTAGGGAAATCAGTGGAGAGTATTTGGCTGGATCTTTGTTGTTGAAAGGGCGAACATTCTGTCGGCCCCGGTGGCGCGATAAGTACTGGAGGGGATGCTTACGCTTAGCTTAGCAGACCTATACAGAGAGGGAGATGAGGATGAGCTTGTATTCCTTCTGGAGAGCAGTTCATGTCCTTCTACCGTCGTAGTTGTAGCAGGAGTGGTAGTAGTAGTCGCCGTAGTCGTCATCATATGCGTAGTGCAGAAAACTGGATATATAAGTGTCGATCTTTGCTTGTTTACTTGCTCCGAGTACTTCCAAACTTCGTCGTCGTCCACCTCCTTCCAACTTCTCTCGCTCACCGTACTCTCTTTCTCGCTCCCACTTCGTCGTCTTTTCTCTGATCGTCGTCGTCTTCGTCTGTTCCTTATTATTCACTATAAAAAAAAGTAAAGCCAAAGGCTTCCTCTTTAAGATGCGGCGGACGTCCACGTTCCTTTATTCCTCCATATTATGCGGATGGTTGGATGAATGGATGGATGGGAGGATTCATCTTGGAAAAGATTCACAGCCAGAGAGAAGAAAGGGAGGGAGGGCGAGGGAGATAGAGAGAGAGCGGGAGTATGGATGGAGAGGGAGGCTCATCCGGAATATTGTTCGGATTAAGAGCCCCACAGGGTTTTAATGGTGGTGGGGAGACTTTTTCCATATAGCTAGCTGTATACGCCTGTGTGAACATCCAAGTTTTACACGACTTGTGTGTCTCCCTCTCTCCCTTTCTTTGCTCCCTTTCCCTGTCAGTTTTATAGATATAGACTTGGTAGTTGTGTGGGTAGTCGTACCACCGTTACGACTACTGCTAATACTACTCCTACTACCACCGCATCTCCTTCTCTTTCCCTCTTCTCTCCCCTTGCTAAACTGTCACTGGATGCATACTTTTTCCCTTTTTTATTCCCCTTTTCACATTACTCTTTTAGATTCAATGAGAAAGGATGAGTGGAGTTTCTCTCTGCGTCACTGTTCATGATGACTTTATGTTGCGCAGGCCCGTTCTATGTATATAGGAACTGTAGTGGTGGCTCCAGATTAATCTGGCATTAAACCGTTCACAGTAGGGCTAACAGATGAGATACTAAGGTAATCGTCTGCTCCACGGCATGAGCGGACGCGTTTGTGAGGTGGACGCGCGTGTGAGTGGTTGGATGTTGCTTGAATTCGGGGGGGGGGAATGTTCACGTGTGTGTGTCGGTGTGCGCGCGGCTGGTTGAAAGGTGTGGACATAAATATATGCGTCCGCTGGGCTGGAGGAGAACTGCAAGCTTGCATTGGGTCGGATTACATTTGCGCGCAATAGAGTTTGCTTTTATGTGCTGGCGCGGAAAAAATTCTATCGTCGCAGGCGGTTAATAAAGTACAAGGCCATGAGGTCGCTGCATGTTTGCCTGCCTTAAGCCAATTCTAAATGCATTGCACAAAAATTTGGTCCAGAGCGCGCAATTCTAGCGCGCAGAGAGACAATCTGTGCACAGGGCTCTGCTCATGTGGGTATGTATTGTTTGCACGACTGTTGGGGCACAATCATGTATTGCAAAAGGAAAAAGCCATTGCAAGTGCGCTTTTACTTACGCGCCTACGCTAAAATGTCACCCCTTATGATCAAGGCATTTACACGGGCACAGTTGGTCAATCTTTTGAGTTTGCACATCTGCACTAAGGCAATCTAAATCGCGCTAAAATCACTATACTAAATGCATGCACATGTATTAGTTTTTGCGCGCTTCTTAGTTCCCACAGGTTCATATGGGCTGGCTAATGCACGCACAGGTATACAAGAATGTGCACGCGAACATTTGTACGCGCTTCTGAAGGCGCATGAGCACAAATGGACGGAAACTCGCAAGGTTTAGGTTGCACATGAGAATTGGTTGCGAGCGAGAAGCGCAGGCGCGCATGGACAATTCGTCGTTTGACAGGATATTTTTAAATTTCAAAATATCCTCCTGGCTAGGCTCCTTCATACATGAAGTGTGATAGTGATAAGGATGTGTCTGGAAGTGAGTATGTTTGCTGTGTGGATCCACTAATGTGTAACAGACTCGGAATGAACTGAGCTGCGGCATCCATATTTTAACTACTCCTTGTCAACGTAACTTAGCATTACATTAACAACCGTCCGCTGTTTTTATTACATGCCGAAACTGATGACGAGAACCGCCTTAAACTCTCAGTTACCACTTTAACCGTAAGTAAGGGAAGTTCCGACAGTGTCATGACTCCTGCTACCACACTAGCACTGCTCCTGCTCCTACAATTACAACAAAGTTGTACAAGTTCTCGCTCCTGCTCCTGCTGTTCCTTCCTCCCGTCCACCGTCCTTCGCTGTGGTGCACGTCTGCCTTATGCGTGTGTGTGACTGAGAAGGCGCTCTGCTCCCACAAGCCGCAGTCCTTGTTGTACTTGCACACGGAGTAGACGTGTGGCCGCTCGTTCGTGCGTTCCACCTCTAGTTTTCAGTTCCTCGAACAGTGCTCCTCCATTCTTTGGAATTTGGAGCGTCCGGAAAAATTTGGATTTACCAGCACCACAAAGTGAAAATAATAGAATTTCCAACTGCAGTGCTGTGATCTCCTCAAAGTAAGAGAATAAGTGTTCCCATGTTTTACCCATAGTTTATATTTATAGTTATAAGAAAAAAAGGACAACTATTTTGGCGGCAAAGGATTTTGAAACGTGAGAGTGATATTGGTGTGTGGTGTTGGCTTAGTGCACTGAGTATGATGCTGCCGGTGTTAACCAGAGTTAATTGAGGTTTAAGACGAAAAACATTATTCGAATCGTTGAGGTCTTTCCGCTCTGAGGTCTGCAGGAGCTGAATACTCGTCTAATTGATAATTACATGTGTAAACTTGTTGTTTTTAACTACTTGGAGTCAAAGCATCTTCACTTGTATCTGCACTGCTGTGCTGCTGGGAGGCAAGTTTTCTGCTTGGAAATATTTGTAATGGAGCAGACAGCCAATTAGGCACCTCCCAAAGCCTGTGTGTGTACGTGTGTTTGTATGTGTACCACTGTGGCCGTATGAAGAACAGCCGTATAAACAAAACCGTACACACTAGTAATAATGATAATAATAATAATAATAGGACGGTTACACGGCGCTTCATGTCTACTACACCCAGATCCCAGCTCCCCCAGATGGAGTGCAGCTATATAGAGACCAGCCTCGTTTCAGTCATCACATGTTCTCAAACTTGTCTTTTATAAATTAGCTGTTGTGACTTACTGGGTTTTATCCCATCTTTCATCAACCGCACTCAGACCTCACTCACACACACGCGCATTTCTTGGTACCAATTACCCCATGCATTAATTCGCTCTCATCCGCATATAACCCTATACCGTGTAGGGTGACTGGTGACTATGAGACGCAGGCAGGATAAACAGAGAGATGAACCCACCGCGGAAAGGTTCTTAATCTTCATTCCCTGTCTGAAACTGTGAATGTGCGCGGTGTGGAGCTGTGGCTGGAGGGTAGTAGTAGTGAAAAGGGCACATTTTGATGTTTTCCACGAGCCACAACTAATTATTATATCTTGTCACATCAGTTCTCTACTTTGAACTACCGGCCAAACGTTCACTCTACTGATTTGGGTGTGTATGTAACTGCATGCACTTGTAAGTGTATGTGGATATGTGTATCGTCCTCGAGTTGCGACTGCAGTCTTCATTTTTTCCCGCACTCTGTTCCCATTATATCCTTCTCCACTCACCGCACCAACATAAACGTGGAAGGGGAAAAATGAGCAAATTGTTTAAATGGCTTTGCATGTGTAAATCTAGTTTATATTTCCCACTTAATTTGTACTCTATTTAATTTTCTCCTTACAGTTAACATGTTGTGGGAAGACATCCCTCTATTTCCCATTCCTCAAACTCACTACCGTCACAGCACAGCGGCTCCGCGCTATCACACTATACTATAGTGTACCAGTTGAATTTCCAGTTCTAAATAGCCACGGTGATTATGCCTGACCGTGGAATTACAGTGCAAAGTTAATCCAATGGCTCATGTACACTTTTATCCGCAGGGATAATGATGGCTTTAACATGTGATTATAATAATTAGTGTTGTTGTTCGTCTCCTTTTTACGTATGGTTATATGTGCGTGTTTGCACACGAGTATGGGAACGGATCAATTTTTTCAGTACCATCTACCATCTGAGAACTGCCGGTGTGACTACTACCACCTTGATTGACCTTTGAGTTGGAATATTTTTTTTTTGCTAGCACTCCCTTCCGTTCCTCTAAAGATTTTTCACTTGAGGGAAATAGTAGCGATGTTTTTGGTGATGACGAGGATGCTGCTGTGACTTAATCCCTGTCCTCCCATCGTTGTTTGTTGGTTTTCCAACGACACGGTAGACTTCCGAAAATCCTCGTTACACTTTATTATTACTCTCATGATTGGCTATTATTTGACCGGCCATTTTCCACTGAGGTGATGATAGGATTGTGGAGGAGAGTAGTTTGTGTGTGCGTGTGTCGTGCAGAGCAAACAACACGCCATGTAGACAAACACTCCTACTACCGGTTATCATGGTTCGCTGCGTGTATACCACTCCGTAGGTATGCACCCACAGTGTACGTGTGTCTTTGTGCTTGTGTCCATCCATGTAATGGTAGTAGTAAGGATGAGGATGGAGGAAATTGTCACTCATTTTGCCTCCCAATTCCCTTGACAGTTTGCTGTGTGGCGGAAGAGAAGGTACTGAGAGAGGGAAGGAATGTACAAGAAAAAGATTAGAGTGAGAGGCAGCAGGACCGTTTAAATTTTATTTCTCAGGTAAAAAAAATGACGGAGGGGGGAACAATGGGCCATTTCCACAACAGGAGCAAAAGTCCTCCCGTCCACCGCACACACTCTGTCATTTTCTCCGCCAAAACCCAGCGTCGTGTGCGAGAGCTTAGTTAAAGCTCATGAAGCTCGGCAAAGCCAGAGCCACTCGGCTGATTCTCCTTTTTCTCCATCATCATTATTATTGTTGTTGTTACTGTTGAACTCCACTTGTATGTTCCACACGGTTCTTGGATTATTACTATTATTACTAATAGGATTAGCTTTGTGTAGGTGTATATGTGTGTATGACAAATGATGACTAACAGTTACGACTGTTTGTGCGCGTGTGTGGGTGTCTGCGTATGCAATTTTGTGTACGTCTGTATGCATGCATTTGTGTGTGTGTATGGATAAGCAAGCACATGTGTGTGTGCATGTCTGTGTGTGTCTGGAAGCCTGACGGACTGAGTGGACAGATTTTGCAGGGTAGGAACGGTCAGTTCATTGTCCACGCTCGGTCGTGAGTACGGAGTGAATGAATGTCAGCTTTTATAAAGGAAAAGAATAGACCATGATTAATAGTGAGTATTTGACGATGATGATGTGTCCGCGTTGGAAATTATAATACGGTTCATCCCCGTATGGCTCCCGTGTTTCGCCATCAGTCACTACCCCCACCACCCTATTTACTTGTCACCATCGTCATCGTCTCCTCCTGATTATAATCACCATGCTGACTAATTAATGAAAGAGTGAGAGAGTGATATCCCTCCTCCACACACGGCGGCATCCCGCCGCACTTTATCCCTCGAGGAAACGAGCCACTAATACAATCTTTTTTATTGTATCCACAGGGAGCCGAAATTCCGCCGCATCTCTTCCATCCTCATAGTTGAACAAGTATAGGAGAAGGAGAGGCGAAGGGGAAGTACAGAAGAAAAGTTTGGAAGACAACAAGTCTGCAGGATACACTCGGCGGAGCAAAAGAAGAAGAGTAGTAGGAGGAGGAGGAGAAGAAGAAGGGGAAGAAGAAGTGGAAGAAAGTTGGATAAAAAGTTTTTGTCATCACCAGTGCTAGTGGTGTGTAACTTGACTAAAGTTCGGAGCCCTGGAGTGAGATATATACTGAACCAGGGGGTCTGTCTGCCTGTGTGTTCCCAAACAAGTAGCAGCATTCATTGCCATTTTGGTTTTCCGCGATTCGCTTGACCAGTCAGCCATAGATAAAGAAGAGATACAAGTCTTCTTCGTCGTCGTTGGGAACAGAGTGGAGTGAGAGAGAGAGAGAGAGAAAAAGAGAGCCGAACTCTAAAGGAGGCATACGGCACGGAGAGCGACAGACGGTCTGTGCAAAGTGGACAAATTGTAACCACCTCGCCTCCAGCAGGACTATCTGAGGTTGTAAAGAACGCATCCATCCACTCTCTGTACACACCAGAGAGCCTCACCAGTAGTAGTGGTAATAACACAACAGTCAGAAAGTACTCGTACTACAACGACCGCGACCACCACCAGTAGTGGGTCCGCTTATCCTCAGTCAAACTCTCTATCCCCCCACTCCTTATATTCAACTGTACAAAACACTTGAATTTTTTTCTCCGCTTCCCTCACAGCAACGGAGAAAAACGTCAGATACGAGAAGAATCTCATAACCTCAACGTTTGTCCCAAGTGTAAACTCGTGTAACGGAGAGGAAGGACAAGGGCTGAAACGAGGAGGGGATCCATGTTTTTCTTCAAAACTCTTTCAACTTAATTTAGTCCTATTTTTACCCTCCGTTTAAGTGCATAAACATATACAAACTTTGTGGATGTATGTGTGTGTATGAATCCGCGCCAAGAAAATACAAACTTGCCGGTGTACACAGTGGGTACCAGTGGTAAAGTCATACTACCGATGTACTACGGCCTGTTTAGCACGGTGTGAAGCAGAAAATTTTTTCCCCTTGGATTTCTCAGCGGGGTTATTATTCAAGTTAGCATACAGAGAGTTAAGAAATTTTCTTGGCTCAGTTCACAGCGCACACACAGGGCTTCTGGGCTTGGCAGTGGAGAAGAGGCGGCGTTTAGAAGGAGGATATCAAGTGTTTCTTTATAGCCACTCGCACCAGCTTATCTGTGCCGGAGAATTGTGTGTGGATAGTTGTGGAGGAAATGGAAGATTGATTATTGGGCGGTGATCTTTTTTCTATGGTTTAATCCCACAGAGGTTTCCGGTCATGCGGTTCTCGTTAGAATAATACCGAGAAAGCCAACTGATATATATTTTCTGACCACTGCTCCGCGGTCTACCACTCTTCCAGACGTGAGTAATAATAACCACATCAAATCCACGCACGGTCCCCACCAAGAAATCACCCCCTCGCTCTCGCTGACGACTGCAGTGATTGCACGACTTTTGGTGGACCTGAGAGTTCTCAACATTATTGTCCGTAGTCAACGTTCCGCCGCACAGTGCCCTTGTATATGTCTGTGTTAGGAATAGAGGAATTGACTCGCACTGGCAAAGAAGCAACTCTAACCACGGCCAACTCCTCAACTATTACCTCACTGCTACAACAACGGCTAGTACGACTGCTGGTCCAAATTCCTCGGCTTCATTAAAAATTTGCGGCGAAACTCACACGGCTTGGAAATACATTGTTGTACTGTGAGTGTAGCCACACAAGGGCGAACTGATTACTAACGAACAAGTATAGGATCATCCGACCCAAGTTACCGTCATTATTATTACTACAAAATCCCCAACGTTTTTTTCCTCTTTGGAATACAACCATAAAAACCCACTATACTCGTGAAACCTCGAAGAAACTATCGACCAAAGTTGGGAGTGTGAACTCATATCGTCGTTATCAGCATCCACAGCACTGGATTATTTGGTCAAAACTTACAAAGCATACAAGACCATACCCATTAATTCCTAACAATCATCATATCATCACCATCTTCACCAAGTAGCCAACTTCACCTCCTCAACTTATTCAAATTAGCACTTTATTGGGCTAGACGTGATTTCAAAGGTCCTCTCAACCCGTACCCCGTGTGATCATAACAATATTTTCACTCAAGCAGTTCAGTCCTTCATAAGTGCACCCACGTAAGCGGCATTACCCTCGGTCTCACTCTCTCAGTGAGCTTCTCAACTTGACGTGAATTAGCACTTGAGTTTCATACGAGGAGATTAGTGGAGCCAGAAGCTTATGGGGTAACAAATTCCCACTGTGAAACCCTCAAGAGCTCACTTGACAGGAGTAGGAAGGACGGAAGGAAAGAGAAAGGAAGGACTGAGAAAAGAGTTGGAAAAAAGGAGGAAATAGAGAAGGCTGGGGAAAATTCTTCTTGTCAGCAGCCCTTTGGATTTTATATATGAGACTTCCTCGTGTGCGTGAGAGAGAGAGAGCCAAGTGAATCTGTGCTGTGTACCCCGGTGTGTTCTTATATGTGAGTGGGAGGTACGGAGTGTTAAAGGGTGCAACGATTCGAAGTGGATGGTTATCTCTTCAAGTGTAAATTCCTGAAGAGAAGGAGCTCGAGGATTCCTAGTAACAGCAGTAGTAGTTATAGTAGTTGTGAGTGACACTCTACTGTGTATCAGCTCCCCGCTTCCATAGAGTCACAACTGTGAGAGTCAGACAAGGATCACCATCCTTGTACCCAGTGGGAGGAGTGGGTTCGGTTACATAATTACATTGGAAGTGGTTTAAGTGTCCTCTCGGTCCCGTTTCGTCGGCTATCCCGCGGACGTGGATGACGACAGCCGGGTCCTCCTGATCAGTGTGAGGAAACCAAAGTGAGATCCACGGTCTGACTACTACCGCACCGACTACTACAACAGTACTACTACTACCACTCTGTGTGGATCTATATTATACCGCAGGCGGGTAGGAAAGCGCGAGAGGCCGCGTGGAGGAACATATAGTTTCTCTAGTCAAGTCGTTTGCTCTTGGAGGAACCATTAGTCTCTGGACGAGGGGACGTTTAGTGGGGTGTACAATTACCGTTTGTGTGCCTCTCTCTCTTTCTCTGTGTATATGTCTACGCGTATGTTTGAGTGGCGCAGAGTGTGCTGAAGCCGGGACGGCGGGGAGAGATACATAGAGGAAAGCCGGGCTTGAAAACCACGAGCTGTGGGATTTGAGGTGAAATGTCTAGATTGATGTGAAATCCTCTGACCTTTTCGTCGTCCGCCCCTATCTCACACGCTGTGGTCCCAGCGGCGCGTTAAGCACAACGGAGCCACTATATAGTATGTTCCACTTGTAACTCAGACAACTTTCCCGGAACTCTAGAGTGAGGCAGTTGGAGGTTTCGGGCCTCTGTGTGCGTGGATATGAAAGTTACACAAGTTCACATATAGACATTCAGAGCCAACCAGCCGCCGACACTTGACACATTCAACACTTTGAAAATTCAATACTTTTGGTCAACCGACAATTTCCTACACAGTTCTCTCTCTCAACTCCACGTTCCCTGGAACTTGGACGGTGCGGGAAGGACAGCGTGGTGTGGTAGTCCTGGTAATAGTGGTGACTTGGTCCTTACCACGGTCGTGGTGAGAGCGTCGTCGTAGTAGTTGTAGTAGAGCTGCACAAGGGTTCCGTTCCCCGAATCAGCCCACCACAAACTTGTGTGTACATCTATATCTATACGTATATGTACACCCCCTAAAGTGATTTATGACCAAAGTTCCCCGAGCGGAATCAACGGAGCGAGTTTGTAATTACAATTATTAGTAGTGCTGGGCTTCGCAGTGGAATAAATGTGACTAAATAGCCGGAGATAAGATCTTGATAAACAGACGTTCTCACCGTGTGGCCACAACTATAGTGGGAGTGTGAGTGAGCGAGAGCTATAGGGAACGCTAGCCACAGCGTGTTGTATTATTAATTTCCAACTGGAAGAACAACAAGA
>VYYI01004361.1:0-10580 GCA_021029175.1 Bilobella aurantiaca
CCACTTGCAACTGATTAATCAATCCATACATTTTATTCTCTCAGATGCTGAGATGCTCTTCCGAGTGAAATATGAACTTTTCCAATTTCCCCAGTGAGCTGCCAGAAGAAAGAAAGAACCACACCACAAGACCACAAAGTTGTCAACCACGTGTAGCGAATTAATCCACTGTAATTTTCCAAGTCCATTAGGAGAGTAATGAAATGCGACCACCAGGGCTTAAAGGCGGATAAATTTTCATTATTTGATTTAGTGGTAAACTAGGGTGGAGACGATGGACGGGGAAATGTAATGAGAAATTTTCGGTCTCAGTGAATCAGACTCGCTTAAAAGATTGAACTGGCTGATAAGAGTACGGCCCCCGCCACCAACACTGGCGAATCGTAACGAACACCGACTGCGTGCAGTGCAGTCTGCTGTTGTTGTTATAATACTCCCAAGAAGTAAATAGCCTCTAGGTGGAGTGCGTATGTACGGTGGTACGGTGGACCCGGGCCGTCGCTCTCGACAATTGGGCATATGTGTGCACTATATGATGTGGGCGCGTAATAATAAGCGTGTACTTTCTTCCTTCGTGAGACAAGCTCAAAATTGAGATATTGCATGCGGATCTATTTAGTGGTTGGAGACGGACTAGCGAGGGTGGACCTGCCAGTGCGATATGATTGTTATTATGACTACTACCACCACCACCCCCTCAGCTATCATGGCTCCTACAACCTTCACTGTGTGACGTTAAACACATATTCATGTGCATATGTGATTATGTAACTAATATTTGCTCACATATATATTGAGAGAGTCAGCAGTGGAGCATGTGAAAGATCTTTGTCAGTTCCGACGGAATATTAATGCAATTCCCAGAGATTGAGAAAATATTTAGGAAAAACATACTCCGGGGGTACGGGGAAATAGGGTCAATTTGTCTTCAAGTTCCTTCACGTCCGTAGATGAGATTATGAGTCCATTCCTTCCCAACATGGCTTACTGCTACTACTACTACTACTACTACTGGAGCTTTTGAGGATTCATATGTAGGCAGACGTGTGTTCAAACTTTTACTGCCAGAGCTAAACTTGGAGGTGGAACGGAGATGGAGAGGGACTGGCTTGACTGGTGGTCAGGAATATTATGGTACTGTGGGGAGCCCTAATGCAGAGGGCTTTAGTTTCCGGATGTTATTCATTCAGGTGACTTGAGAGGCGAGAGAGAGATAGAGTGGTATAGAGAGAATGGGAACTGCACATTCTGTGGTAACCGAAAAGTGGCATAAACATGTAGATCTTAATTACCTGATAGGGCGATCACATTAGAGGCAGCTGTTGTTTATTTATTTTTTTATTTTCATTTTTTGCAATGGATTCCTTGAGCCATTAAAATAGTATCGTACAAGCTCACTCGGCATGAACCAATGATAATGGTGTAAGCTCTCAGAGTATGGTGGAACTCCTGCCACACTGGTGCACTGCACTGGCTCGCAGGATGAAAAGCACATGGCTGGATGGTCAAAAGTGAAAATTACCTTGGTCTGGCAAAAAGTACTATGTTTCTCAGGACTTGGCATGGGGCTGACTCCGAAGGAAAAAAAACCTCCATTATATTGTAATCAATCGGTCTGATGGTAGAATCGAGTTAGGCGGTTGTTGTACGCCTGCGTTGTTGCTTTATTGGGGTGATGTACTCGGAGAGATGTAATCCAAGAATTTATGACCATCATTTCCCCATTCCGTGTTCCAGCTGAAACAGTGAGAGTCCCGATAAAGCTTAAACAAATGATAATTGTCGTTATTAGTTTTCCTATCAAGCTCTGTATCAGCTCCCCTAGAATAATTATTAATATTCATTTTTATGACTTGTCCAACTCGAGCCGGGATAATTCATTAACTTACGTGTGGGCGCACTTGACGAGCGAGCGAGCTGAACCTTGGACTCTAATATGACCTCCCTCCCCAATATCTCCCTCTGTCGGAGTCAACTATCCACCCCCAGCCCTTCCCGCGTAATTTTTTCCTCCAAAACCTTATCACCATCACCACACCACCACCACCCCCCGCCCCCTCCACTCCTCCTGCCTCCTTGTTTTGCACCAAGAAGAACAAACAACATATATATTTTTTTTTGAGCTCAAAAAAAACTCTTAGCTACTAATGACAAGGACTATTTCTACCTGGAGATTACTCCACCGCTCCCTGAAAGCTTTCCCAAGTAATCCATATCTAATGAAGGTTGAGGAAGAAGGAGAGTGCGGTAGTAAAAGTTTGTTTTTCCGAGGCATATATATATATATATATATATATATATATAATGGTAATATCTGTATTTATGTGACGACCCCACATATAGGTCTGGTTTCAAAATCGTCGGGCGAAATTCCGTAAGAGTGAGAAGACACCGAGCTCCGTGTTCCTCAGCTCATCATCACTGACGCTGGGAACGACGCAACCCCCACCGGGTCAGATCCCATTCGGACCATTATACCTGCGGAAGCATGGGGCTCCTATGGAAATGCTCGTACCTTCGCATGGAACCCCGCATATGCTCCCTCATCATCATCATCATCAGCATCATAGTCATCGAATGACACAACATACTTGGAACCCTCACATGCCCTATTTCCCATCTCTCACCTCCTCACATCCCACCGCCGCGGCGGCCACTGCGCTCAATAACTACCGAAATTCATTACTCAGTCCTACTGCTGCGGCGGTGGCAGCGGCTGCAACTGCTTACTTCCCCACTCCACCAGCCTCCTTCCAAAATTTATTGGCTCAGTTGAATGGAGCCTGCGCCGCGGCTGCCTCAGCCGCCCAACACCAGTCCCAAAATGATCATCACCAGTCTCGCCTCTCCAGACATGCTGCCAGCACATCCGGTGGTATGATGATCCGCCCGAACATCAGCTCGCAGGATTCGCCGACACCCCCGGCTCGGCCCCGAAGCACTAGTTTGGATCGCAGTGAAGGCATGGGCGGGAATGAGGGTAGGGAGTATCCAGGGAGTATTGCATTAGGCGGGTCTTCTGAGAGTAAGCCAACGGCAGGGTTGAAATCCGTGGAGCGGTCGGAAACAACTGTTCACAATCTACGCTCAAAGAGCTGAGAAGGTAGGATTGGAGGGCAACCTTGGCGCAGACTCGATGTGCTGCTCTTAGCTGTATTCTTAGCTGTATCTTCTGTATTTCATTAAATAATAATCAGGTTATAGATTTTTGAGAACAAGTACAATTTTGTGACATCTCATCATGACCAAATTCCTATACATAGCCGAGAAGCTTTGATCTCCGAGGGTTTAGCAGGGACCCGTGGGTGACGGAAGGAATGCCTACTTCGAGGACTCTGTCACCTTGTCATTCTCGACAAGCTGGCACGGTAATGTGAAATGTGTGAGCGTCAAATTTGAACTGGATGAGATGACCCTTTCAGGAACCGTTTCACAAGTCATTGGAGAAGTGGAGTGTCCTGATAAACCGCCGGTGACGATGATGACGCTATAGAAATCCTCTCGTGGGCCCTGTAAATCCCGTGTGTACACTTTTAATCCATCTTGGTATTTTCACATTGTTGCCCATCTCAACTGGCCGAGTTGAGGGACGGAGTTGGTTGCTGAGGCACTTCATGAAACGATAGAGTCATGTATATAGACACATCTACATCCATCCCATATATTCCATCCGTTGTCTATTCACCCACGGCGTGGCAAGGAAGAATAGGCCCGCGAGTTTGATTCAGTGTGACAGCGTTAATAATGCCTAATCGTAGGCATAAAATGGAGCAATTAGGCTCTAATTCAACAGTCTACGATAATAGATAATGCATTGGATTGACACTTTTGGCTTTATGTCCAAATACGAGAGAAGCAATGCTCTCCTTTCCATTAGACATGCCGCAGCGGGTAATCCATGACAATGGTAATAATAATAATAATAGTAATAATACCAATAATCATCCTATAATATACCAATAAAGGTCTTCATATTTATCTTGGTATACATACTGAATAGCGTTCGCAGTTGGTCCTACGTAGTGTAGTATTATTTAGCTTACATATGTGTTCTATTGTTGTGTATTTTTCAAGTGTGAAGTGAGTGGAGTTAAAGTGAGTGCATGTATGTGGGCTGACTCAAGTTGAATTAAATATTAAATTTAAATTGGAGCTATAACCCATAATCACTATGCGCATGAAATGAATAATCTCGGAATGAAACCAAAAATCCTATTTTTCTTCTTTAAATACTGTCATCGTCATGAGGTGGGCGTGGCTTGATCCCACTTCCTCTTTGTTTCCCAACAAATACAGCAAATGATAAAGTGAAATAAACATAATAAGATTTGTTAATAATTCATTGCAACAATTTATTCAAAACAAGTTTACCATTTTCTACTGCAGAGAGAAGAAGCAGGGAAGGGGCTCAATGAAATTGGAATCAAATACTGAATTTTAACTACGTTCTGCATGCATAAAGGGATTCCAGATGGTCTTCACCTTATCTCTTCCCTTCACCTATGATTCCCTTGGGATGTTCACATTTGAAAATATGGACTCTGGAATTAAGTTCGTGGATATAGAACACAAGAACTTTCAGTTGAAAGATGGGTTGATGGAGGCTCACGTTTGTTTATCAGGTGGGCAAGCGTAACGAAGCTCATTCCAAGGCGGATGCATCCAAAGAGTAATTTTTTGGAAATATACTTAAGTATTATGCAATTATCGGAACTGAACTGCTGCTAGACGGAATTGTTTATTCATACGTTTGTCAAATGAACACATCAAATTAATCCACACTGCATGAGCTGCAATTCTCGCCCACAGTGCTTCATAACAATTACACAAGCCAACCGAAAATCTCACACTTGCAAGCTGCAAGTAAAATTAATGCATTACAATTAAACAATTATCACAAAATAATAGGTGAGGTCCACCCAGAAATTGAAATTACTACGTCAACTTCAAAAAAAGGCAGCAACGAAAACTGAGAAAGGGAGCACTGTAATAATACAAACACTTCCGCAAACTTGAATTCAGGTACCGAACGCTAGCGCCTCTATGGGCAAGTTCACGTTCACAGTACAAATTAGTTAGTGCCTAGAGGCAGGAGCATTTGTATTCACTTGCATTAGAATCACTTATTATTAAAACACACGACCATGCCAACGTCTTTAAAAAGCAAAAAACTTTTATAACGTTCACGTGAAACTAGTGAGGACATTTATTTGTGAGATGCAGAAGATTTGCACTGTACACAAAGAAAAACACTCGGAAACGGTGAGAATTTGTTTTCACAACTTTTTCCAGGCGCTTGGTCAACTCAGTGAACATTTTCTGTGATTTCTGTGCTAGAAACCTGAAAAGCTAACAGGCTAGCATTGATCTTTTATGGAAAATGACACTGGTGGATGGGAATTTTCACACATTTATGCATATGGTACATTCCAGTATGTTCCACGTCCGTTTGTGCCCGCGAGAATTCAATCTGCAGTATGACGGAACCGCGTTGATTATTCACCAATTTTCATAATACTTGCTGTGCGTCTTGATAACTGTAGACTACTGTGACAAGGTTGTTAAAAGTTATTATGCAAATATCTTGAAGGGTAATTCGTTTTTTAATCCTAATTAAACCCTCTTGATTTCATGACGCCTAATTGAATTACATCTGAAGTTTTCGGCAGTGAAGTAAAAATGAGATAGTTAGTCCACTTGCAACTGATTAATCAATCCATACATTTTATTCTCTCAGATGCTGAGATGCTCTTCCGAGTGAAATATGAACTTTTCCAATTTCCCCAGTGAGATCCAATCCAGACCAGCATCCTCGTTGGTTATTCATTGCTTTTTGTGGGCCAGGAGAGTACGAGTAAAAGGCGGGGTAGGATTCTATAGTACGAGAAGGGATAAGTGATGATCCTGATGAAGTTTGGGCAGTGAATCGGTGAATAAGTATCAGTGATGATGATTGTTGTAGCCGTGTAAAATTCCTTGTTATGGAACAAGAAACCCTACGGTATGGAAAAAGAGCCGGCTCGGACCACCCTTGAGGATCCACAGGAGTTGACAAACATTCATGAACCATAATGAACCTTTGATTCCCTTGTAAACGTCCCACTATGTGTTCCCTCTTGTAAAAGGCCTAGCAGGTCCTGAGCAGGTACCTCACATAAGTCCCTAATCCTTCAACTATGTACGCCCCCTGAAAGGAGCATCAGGGGCAGCACACGGACGGCCCTTTATACAACCGCGTGTTCATTCCATCACATGTCCAAACGTTGTCGGTAATTTATATAGGATTTTACATCAAAGGATTCCACAATGTAAGGAGTAAGATTTCAGTAATATGAAAAATATCAGTGCAATCATATTTTACAGTGTAGTTTGTTTAATACTGCTGAACATTTCCTCCAATTTTGTTTCGATTTGTCATTACAGTACAGCCGTGGGGATTTGAAATCAAGAATCAATCGAGGTTTCCTGCTTTTTTTTATTTGAAGTAAGTACATAATTTTATCTACTCTACAGTAGAATTAAACCATATATGACGTTGTAAATTCTTCTTGCAGTATCTGTTCGTATGTTGGAGGCAGGACTCATCATTTGCCACCCCCTTGGGCCGAGAAAATTGAAGAGAGTATGATATGATGGAAGTTATACTGAACTGTTGATAACTGGAAGTGTTGGATGGTTAATTTTTTTTAATTCCGTAATCTATACCTTTGAAGTTTCATGTGAAGTGACACTGTTCGTACAATGTAAAACTTTTCTACAGTTTCCTTCTATTCCAAATAGAAAAATCACCACGGTATATGGATGAGTCTCTTCCGTTAATTCCATTGCCTTCAACTCACGGAACACTCAAATGACGGTTATACATTTCATCAGTCATTGGTATACGGATCCTGAGGGCTATAGCCCTGCGGTATTGTTGTCAGAATATGAGAAAAAAAAGTGCTCCGCGTGTGCAGCATGGGACGAGGATAAGCAGTGGAAAATAAAGGATTTAGTACCTATTGGGAAAATATAACTGCGGAAGGGGAGAGCTTTATTACAGTATGAAGATGAGAAGTTGGAAGTGATTTTCCACGGGGCCAACGGGGTGAGTTGCTAAGTGGTTTTGATCGTGACATGATGCTATTTGTCTCTCATAATTGACAGCCCAGTCAGATTTCACAGTCATTCATTACGTCGGTTAGTAGTCCCTACTTCATTCCTGATGTTTTTTCGACGAAATGCCAAAAAATACGGAGGGACTGCCGTGTGTTCATCCCTCTCTCCCCCCAGCCAGCAAGTATATTCTTTCGTCGTCGTGGACTATCTCGAAGCTCGTTCCCCGCGACGTCCCAAACGCACCACACCACCATTACACACTCCCCCCTGACAATCTGGTAATACACACCATATATGAACTCATTAATCCCGCTTTATCAGCTTTTCATGAGTGGAAGTACCACACTTTACCACACTTTTTCTCCGCCTTATATATATACCAGCCTGAAGTATCGGTGTGACTGAATGGAAGTGAGTAATTGCCAAATGGTCGGTCAATAAGGTATATATAATTACCTGATAAAGTCGACTCCGCGTTACTTTTTTTCATTTTGTGGCAATGGCAATGGCACTCTGGTGGTCGCACCACCACCACCGCTTAATGCCCTGTCCAACTCAATGGCTCTAGAGTCGCCTTCTAAGGAATGTTGTTTCATCCCCACCATCAAAATAACTATACGCAGTTGTTCATCATGAATGCCTGTAGAGGGCCAGCATTTGAAATTTGCCTGTTTTGTGCGTGCGTGCGTGTGTGTGCGTGTGTGTGCACAAGTACAAAAATCCAACATGGCGTTCTGCACATTATTAGAAATCATTAAATGACAACAACCCATCTGCCTCCCCAAGTAACCCGACCCTCTTGGGTCCGCACTGTGAAATTCCTGTGAGAGGGGAAAATTCTTTGAAAACCAAATGTTTTTTTTGCTCTCCGCTCACAGATATTAATTTGACATGAATCTTTCGCCGCTGTAAATCACTTGTACTTGATCCCCATAAAATCCAATGTACTTTTTGTCTCGGACTCACTCACTCTCTCAGTCAGAGCTGAGAGCTGAATAGGACTGGGGCAACTTTTTCCTTTGCTAGCAACACACACACACACACACACACGCTCACTCACCGAGAGATTCACAGTCAGATTGAAGGGGATAGGATGCCAGCTACCAAATACCAACTGTAGCAGAACGGAGAGAGCGTATCACCACTAGCTTTTGGCATTTGTGTACACCTATTAGATATTATTATTCNTTTTGGCATTTGTGTACACCTATTAGATATTATTATTCCCATTATTATGAGCCACGGAGCAGGCATAACCCGTCGCTCAATGGAAATTTACACCCACGGAGGAATATTAGTCTGAGAGAGGGAGTATGAGGGAATACGGCACGTATTAATGTTATACCATGCAACTGCCGTGGTGTGTGTGTGTGTGTATACTATGGCGGGCAGTATAAATAAATGAGCCAGAGGGTTTCGGATGAACCTATTAGTATATATACACACACACACACGAGGGAATAAGCACTTGGTCTTATAACCTTGGACGCACAACTTCATTATCATGATTGGCAGTTTCAATTAACATTATGAGCAAATGGTGGACCTCCTTTGAGCTGATATGAGGCTTTCCGCTTAGTGAACCAGACGGACAAGTGGAAAAACGCTCGTTTTTCCTCCTCGGCATACCTTAGCAACTTATGCTACAAGGCAGTAGTACATGGTAGTAGTCATCGTCATCATCACACAGTTTCGTAGTGGGCCTCAGAGATCTTGACTGACTGACTGACGAGTAAAACTGACTGTGTGTGCGAGGAGAAAACCAAGTTGTAAAATGAGCCGGAGTTTGCATCACATTCGCTCCGAGGTACACCTCCATATAGCTTGAGTACTATGCTCAGTACGAGCAAGGGAGTTTTTCGGGGAAAGCATAATGTAGAGGGATCTTTTGGCGCTGAAGCCTCTCATACTGCACACGAGTTCCCATCCGCCTATATTCTCCGCCAAGACTCATCCCACATCATCATCATCATCATTAGGATCCCTTACCGCATTAACATCCTTGCTCCTAGACAGATCGTAAGTCAACGTGTGTGTTTACTACATATTTCATGTGGGATGTCACGACGGGGGAATCAAAGCAGGAGGATATGTATCCTCCTTTCCGTGTCGCCCCCTCCCCACTCAAAAAAAATTATGCACCAAGGCATGATATTGTGTGCAAACAATGTACTTTGCCAACATTTCGTTTTATGAGCTGGCTCCGTCTCACTGATAACGGCTCCCCCTGTCCGCTCAAAGTTGCCAAATCAAGTAATGAAATAAGTTGTGAGTGAATACTGTGTAATTACTTTGAGCGAGTATGAGCATACGTACAGGATCTATACTGTTGGGAACTTATTGGTGCAGCGTGGCAGCACAGAATATTTGAGGAGCTGTTGTGGAAGGAAAGTATGGACAGGAAACTACGGGGGGCACGGCAAAGTGGCAGACTGGCAGATGATTTGAAATGGAAAATAAAAACGGTGACTCTTGCACCACACAGCCCAGTGCAAAGGATTTAATGAATGCAATTAATCTCTCGACCAGTGACTTCCACCACAGTCACAGAGAGCACAGGATAAGTACGTGAACGAACTCGACTGTGTGGCTTCTTTACTCAAGATCCATGCGTTCACAACAAACAAACAAACAAAGGCTCACACGCACAAGCAAATGCATGGACACACACATTAAACCCACACTCCCAATCCAGATCTTATCACCGTAGACATTACTATTATTACAGCCCCATTAAGTAGTCTTTTTCGCCGACACACACTCCGCTCACTCGTCAGAGTATGAGGAGGGGGAAATGATGGATTTCCATGGAACTCGCGGGCGGAGCTGTCCTGAGAGTACTCCCCCTCACACTGGTCCAAATGGAATGGTGGGCACCTTCTTTGAGCGCCTCGCCGTGTCCTCCACGGGAAGAGGGAATAATAATGGGCTGAAATTGAAGGATTTCTTGGATGCGATTTGAAGAGAATCCGTTGGACTGCTCCAAAAAGAGGATTTTTACGAAAGCCGACGCTTGGCCGCCATCAGCTTGCTTGAGGTTTTCTCCATACTGTGAGACAAAAAAAAATAAAAGGATAATTAAGTATGTACACCGGATTCGTGAGGAGTTACCATTTTGCCTGATGCTGCGGTCAGAGCACGGCGAGAGTGGCTGCGACTGAGAGCGAGCCTATAAAGCGAGCCGGGCAGGCTGAGTGTCTCTCCAAAAACGAATTTCATGATTCATTCAACAATGGGGAGGACATTGTGGCTGGCACAATTATGGTATCACAACAATGAAAACAACAGGAATAATATCTGGCTGACGGGACCGTATTTATTGGTTAACCCTTTTCCTCTTGTTTGTTAAGCTTTTCCACTTCATTACCATTATGCTGTCGGACAGTGTTCCGAGCTCTTCAAACACTCGCCGCTCATCACGTCAAAAATCCTTCCCACAAATTAGCCTTCATTAAACACTGCCTTAATTATTCCCCGCACTA
>VYYI01004362.1:0-10577 GCA_021029175.1 Bilobella aurantiaca
TACTGAAACCATGTTAGTCAACTAATTAGCTAATTGAGTTTTTAATTAAACGTCAATTTGCTTAGCAAATCCGGGAATTTAAATGGCGACGAGTCTCCAGCGTCAGTTGGCAGCGCTCGCAGCGCCGTCATCAGCATTGCTCATTCCCGAGAGGAAGACAGTGTCAATTCTGTTCACAACCAAGGAAGCTGCAGGACATCGTCGAGACACCTTCCACTCGATTGGTTTGCAATTATCTTTAACTTAATTGTAATTAAGTAATTGCTCAGTAATAATTAAACGGTTTCTCTTAATTCCAGGTCTCGAGGGACTCCAGGAACTGGCAGATGTCAATCCACGACTCTTCGAGTACTACTTTACTTCAAGGCTCTTCAGCAAGGAGTCGCTTGAATTGGAGCGTGTCGTGGAATCCGG
Organism: Bilobella aurantiaca; assembly: GCA_021029175.1. Taxonomy (NCBI): domain Eukaryota; kingdom Metazoa; phylum Arthropoda; class Collembola; order Poduromorpha; family Neanuridae; genus Bilobella; species Bilobella aurantiaca. Next base: position 415 of record VYYI01004362.1, read on the forward strand.
TGAAAAGAATGAAGAACTCGACCAGGAAATTGAAGACTTCCTCCTTGCGCTGTCTCCTTACTTTATGCTTCCCGGGGCGATGAAGTGCTTCGAATGGCTCGTCAATCGGTAAAGGATTTCCAGATTCAATTATAAATTGATTAATTGATTGATAGCTTAATATTTGTACAATCAGGTTTCATATCCAGAAGTTTAACATCCCATCAATTTTGGAATGTATCATGCCCTACTACGACACCAAGAATTTTTCGCTTGTAATTCGGGTAAGTTTAAAAAAGATCAAGCTTTTGCAATCAATCATTCAATCAAGCTTTAGCAATCAATCAATCTTTGCATATTTTGGCGTCTCTCTAGGTCCTTGAAATTGAGCAGTTTAAAACCTCCGAACATCAACAATGGAGCTGGCTCATTTCCACTGCAAAAGCAGCCTTGCCCTTGAGTAAAAACCTCCTATTCTCCAACGCAAATCCCAATTTCATCAATTGGCTTTTCGGAACTCTACAGAAGTTCATACGGGTAAATTATCAAAATCAAAAATTTTGATTAAAAATTTGTTGGAAAAAATTTACTTTTCTTACTTTATTTTATTTTTCAAAATTATTTTGAAAATTTTAGGTTCATGGCAGTCAGCCCTCTAACCTCCAAACCTTCATCTGCTTCCTGACCTCTACGATTGTGGGCATTCTAAACTCAATTCTGAATGAGCTGCCCAAGCGCAAGGACAAAAATCAGCGTAGCCTCTATCGAAGCAAAGGCGTGATTCACTCTCTGTGGAGCCAAATTCAGTCCCTCACTTTAGAGGCTCCAGCCACTTTGAAACACGAAGAGATTCAGTGCATGGTTTACGTTATTTGTTCCTTTTTGGGCCTCATCGGGAACCAGAAGCCAGAACTCAATGACGGGAATGAGAAACTCATTGGGAAAACCATGATCTACGTTATCAAAGTAACTAACTAACTAATTGTTAATTGCAATTAATTAACCCAAATAATTAATAGACATTAATCTTAATGTCACTCTAGAAGCATTCAAAAGCTCTGGAAACCCAGGCGTTTCTCCTCATCAACCTCTTGACTCCCCTTACCAAGAAAATTTTTAAATTGCGTAAGGCAGAGCTGATGCCAATTTTGAAGACTGCTACAACAGTTGGTCAGCGCTGGGATCTCTACAACATCATTTCTCGTCTCCTATTGGATAACGTTGGATTCAGAAAGAGTGGTTTGAAGCCATCCAAAATTTGGTCAGCCGTAGACGACGCGGAGCTGAATCCAACTCAACGCAGTCATTTGATAAAGTAACGTTCCCAGTTTTAAATTGTGTTTTTTTTGATAAAATTGTCGTAAATTTGATAAATTGTGACAACGATTTTTTATAGAAACCTGTACGAAAAATATATGACAACAAATTGTGCGAAGAAGTGGGCCAAGGGATTTTTGAGCAAATTTGAGCGTGCGTATCCCATTGAATTTGGCATGATCTGTAAATCCGATCCGCAATTTGCTGCTGATTTGGTGCATTACAAAAAGGGCCAAGATTTGTTCCAAATGGTTCATCACTCCGATCCGAGTCTGCGCAAAAGCGGGGTTGTGAAATTATTGAAGCGTTTCAAGACCAAGGTTCAAAAGAAGAAGGAAAGTGGGAAATTAGGTGAAACGGAAGTGTTGAGAGGGATTGGGAAGGCCGTGATTCCCACAATAAAAATTAAGCTCGATACCAATTCAACAGCGCAAGCGCTGATTCAGCGCTTTGGCGATGACGATCCAAACATTGTCAAGATTCTGCTCAAACAGAAACTGGAAGTGTTACGAAACTTATTCACTCCAGCGACGCTCGCGAATGAACTTATCAAACTTGTCCAAAATCGACACACAGTGAAATGTACCAAATTAGCGCTGAAGCAGCTTTGCTCCCTAGCACTGAATCCTGGCGACAATGACAAACTCACTTCAAAGGTGACTTTTTCAAAAAAAAAAATCAAAATTTCAACATTTAGAAAATTTAATGTCAATTTCAATTGTCTCAGATTCTTGCCGTTTTTATTCCGTTTCTTTTTCCGAGAAAAGATGGAGCTCCTATCCAATTTGCACGTGTCATCCTCAAGTCGCCGTTTGCAAAGCAAAATCACTTTCTCAAGACATATGTGCCTCGTAAGGCTTGCTTAAGCTATTTACTTTTGTGTAACCTCACAATCAATTAATTAATTAGTAAATTAGTTAATTGTGGTTAATTGTTTCAGTTCTGGATAAAGAGAATCTAGGCCATGAAGATGTGTGTGAATTTTCGTACAACGAACTGAAGCGCTCGAATCTTACGCTTGGAGCCGACGAAAGTCTCCTTTCAAGAATTTTTTCACTCCTTCCGTTAATTGCTCCAGGTGATATTGACCAGATACTTCGAATCGCTGAATCGGTGAGTCTCGGTTGAAATCATATTAAATATCAAATACGCTAACTTTGAAGCGTTTCGCTAAGCAATTTACTTAATTTTTTTTTCTCTAGACGCCGGGCTCGGCCAGCGGAATCTATCCCATCACCTCCTCCAACTTTTCAAAATGTCTGACACAAGCTGAGAAGAAAGGCGTTTTGAGCCTCGACTTTATTTTTACAGCGATTTTGAATTTGAAATTCAAAGTGAACTCTCCGTTGTTAGCCAAAGTCTTCAAATTCGTTTGGAAAGTTGCCGAAAAAGTGGAAAATAGAAACCTTTGTTCTCAGTTTTTAGCGGATTTTGTAAAGGTAAATTGGCTTTTGAAAAAAAAAAAAAAAAAAAAAAAATTAAATTTGAAATTTTTTTTTTGATGTTTAGACATCGTTTTCAAATGCTGGAGAGCAAATCAACTTTTGGTGTTTAATGATACGCTCGCTTTTTGAAGAGAACAAAATGGCGGAAGAATTTTACTTGTTGAGAACTCTCCAGTCCCTGTCCATTTCACTGGAGGAAAATCCAGAGGCGTTGAAGGACTACATGCTGAAAGCAGGCTTAACGAAACCGAAATCCGGACGAGTTTCCACAAGAAGTCAAGCGCATGTGCAGAGTGCTCCAGTAGAAGTGTCTGAGCACAAAGTTCAGGAACTACTGTTTGAGATACTGCTCTCTCGAACAGTGTATCACGACTCACACCGCGTTCGCTCATGGGGTCTCAATTGCCTCTCAATCTTGTCGAATGCGGACGAAATGGAAAGTGGAATGGATATTTTCATCAAGTCAATCATTTCCGGTCGCAATCAAATTGTAGCTGATAAAGAGTATGTATAACAATTTAAATTTAAAAAATGCTTAATTTCGCTCCTCAATCTTGTTATAAGCGTCATACATTTACAAGAGGTTCATTTTGAATTGATTTTCCTAGGCAAGCCGTAATTGTCATCAGCAAGGCGCTGGAAAAGGCACAATTTTCAGCGATTCGAGATCGCTTCGTTGGAGTCATAGTATCTGAATCCACTGATAAGCCAATTGCCATAGGCCTACTTAAATTATGTCAACCCATTAGTTCTCAGGTGTGTCAACATGCTTTTAATGACATTACGAATTTATTTTAGAGTTTTAGGGTTTAGAGTTTTATTTTTTGGTTAATACTATTTTTACGTTTTTGCGACAGATTTTCGCACGGTTTCTACCAACGGCAAAAAGTCTGCTGGAAAAGAATCCTGACTCGAAGATGCTTCACGCCGTGCTTGACTGCTATGACGCTTCCATTGACACGTCGCTGGAAGTCGTGAAGGCAGCGCTTCAGCACAAGGAAACGCATGCAAATATTTTGGGCAAATTGACGAGAGAATTGGTTCAGAGCCGTGACATCAGTTGGAGAAAATCAATTTTCGATATCATGATTGACGTCGTTCTGCACTGTGAAGATCCACTCGTAAGCATTAAAAATCGTAAAAATCAATTCCCGGATTCATTTATCATGATTTATTATTTTTGTCTAGATTAAAATTGCAATTCAGCGATGCGTCCGAAAATGGACGCTGGAAGCTTCCATAATTGCGGAAGTCCTAGAAAAGTGTATTGCGATGGAGAGGATGGAGGGTACTTCGCTGGCAGCGATTCCAGCCTTAGGACGTAAGAGCGCTGGAAAGCAGCAGAAGCGCATGGCGAATGGAAATGTTCGGAACTTCCTAGAGCAGAGTAACTGGGGGAGCCGAACGGAAGTGGTGCTGGAACTGATTCAGTCGAAAAAGCGATTGATTCGGAAAACTAGACTCATTAGACCGCTGTTCAAACTCTTAAAAATGTAACTTTAAAAAAATACTTTTCTAAAAAAAACTGTTTCTGAATTGGTACTATAATTTTTATTTTCTTCCTCTAGATGCATTGGATTGGAAGAGCAATCGCCTGTCGAGTACTTGAAACAACTTATTCTCACTTCACTCATATTGTGCTGTTCTGATGACAAGTCGCAGGAGTCTAATGATGGTAAATGTCTAAAAAACAAATTAATGAAAACATTAATTACAATTAAAACTTTAATTCTCTAAATAATTGGGCTAAATTTTAATTAATTGTACTATTAAAGATTGGATGGATTTCAATGTCGAAACGGTAATTGAGTGCCTCCGGTGCTCCAGAAACCCGCAAACGCATCATCATGCACTGATTTTGTTAAATTACGCTGCACAGCTCTACCCGGTAAGAAAATGGCCTTTTTTTGCTAAAAGTTGGTAGTTAGGCCTTAAAAATTTGTTTAAAAAAATTTGATTTTTTAAAAATACAATTATGTTTTTGTTTTTTAATTATGTAATTTTTTTTAAATTATGTAAAATTATTAGGAACAAGTACTCCACGGCGTCATGAGTCTCTTTACGTTCATGGGAAACTCCATTTTGAGACAAGACGACACGTACAGTACACAGTTGATTCAGCAAACGGTGACCACCGTGATTCCCACCTTTGTCAACACCAACGTCGTTCGGAAGTATTCCATCGACCGTGTTTCGGCTGGAATCTACTTTGCATTTGCATCAGCCGTCCAAGACATTCCAGTGCACCGCCGATTGCCAGTGTTTACGTCTCTCGTCGACACGCTTGACCCCTCCGAGTCCATGTGGCAGCTCTGCGTCATTATCATTGACAAGGCTCTGACCAGGGACAAGAAGAGGTAATTAGTTTAGTTAATTAATTAAGAGTTAACTTGCCAATTAACTTTAATTTTGGGTCTGTAGGAGTAATTTAACGGCTGACATGGAGCTGGCCATTGACATCGTCGGAAAGTTTGAGCCGAGCGTGGCCCTGTCAACACTCGAGAAAATCTACACCTACTTAGCACAGCTCCCGATTTACGATTGTAAGAAGAAGAAAAATTGGCATTTTTTAGACATTTTTAAACGTTTTTAGACGTTTTGGGACACTTTTAGGGGTTTATAGGCATTTTAAGGAAAAGTGTTCCTGATTTTTTTAAGGTACAAGTGAAGAGTTTCCAATGAAGCGATTACACCAGAGTGCCAATTCGAAGGCGGTTGTGGATTTGGGTCGAAAGGAGACGCTGCGGGATGTTGAGATTTTGGTTTACTACACATTGGAGTTGGTCATGAAAATCAGCGCATCGGTAACGCTTGTTTACTATTTGTTTTCCATCGCTTCCAGCGTATTTCCGAGATTTAAGTCGCTTGTTTTTAAAGTTTTCGGACCTGGAGAACGCTAAATTGAGCTACGACGCTCTTCTGGAGAAGTGTCTCTCGTATTCTCGCCTCGTGAGCAACAATCACCAGGACAAAATATTCAGGCTCATCACGCAGCGAAATCTTGACATCATTGAAAAAGTGAACGCTGCTCTCGAGCCTCCCGACTTGATTCGCACCGTTGTCTCCATCCTGTCACGTGAGGATCTTGGGGTGAAGCGCAAAGTCCTCGAAATGCTCAATCACAGGATTGCGCACAAGGTAAATTTCAAAACGAGTTTTATAAAAGAAAAAAGACTGAAATTTTTATTTTAAAGTGTCGACTTTTTTTTAAATTGTTGATTTTTTTTTAAATTGTCGACTTTTTGCGGTTTCATCCATCTGCTACAAAATTATATCTTAACAGGTTTCAAAAATGGTTTATTGGAAAGTGGATTTAATTTTTGAATTTCAGCTCGAGTGGTTTCGAAATTTGGAAATTTTCTTGGAGCTCATTGATCCCTTGGTTGAATTTTGTGAGTCAAGCTCTGCAAACTCTGACGAAATTATCACCGTCATTCAAACTGCCTTCATCTCTCTCAAACTCATTTCCAAAAACGTCGCCTCTGCACATCCCGATCGCTTTGTCCCCGTTTTTGACCTCACCTTCAAGCACACACAGCACGAGAATCGGCTTTTGCGAGCCTCGGCCTTTGCATGTCTCGGAGAATTATTCAGCCTCAAATCGCTGATTCTGCCAAATTTGAGCGCTGTCTGTGACGCCATTCTCAAAGCCTTCAAAGCCTCCTCCAAGCTCAACCTCCTAGGGATGGATCTTCTGGAGCAAAACTCGGAAGCGGTGGTGGAAGTGCTGGAAAATGGAGTTGACAGTTCAAGCGCTGCAGCGATTGCCAAGCACGAGGGTGACATGTCCATCAGCGTCGCCAACCTCCTCTGCATCAGCACTCTCACTTGTCTCACTAAGCTAATTGACCAACTCGGTACCTTCCTGGGCTCAAAATTCCTACAAAAGTGTCTTCTCACCATTTTCCGAATGGATGGGATTTTTGGGCGTGGAGAAAAGGCGTCAAATCGAAAAAAGATCTTCGATCAAAGAATCAAAGCAGTACTCAAAGCCGTTGCCGCCAAAATTCCGCTTCGAAATTCCCTGGCGTCGATTCGTAAAGTATTCAGCGATTTGTCGTCACTGAGGGACTTTGAGCACAAAAATGGACTCGTGCTTCTCGTGGACGTTCTGAAGGAATCCTTAGCAAATACGGCAAAATCAGACTTCACGACGCTGTTCCCCTCCGTTTGTGAAGCGTTTTTGACGGATTTCATGCCGTACCGAGAGAATGTTGAAGCACTGAAGGCTGGAGAGGAACAAATCAGCGTTATTTCGGAGGAGGATTTAGTGCAGGTGGAAAATAGTATTTTGGAGTGCCTTACCAACGGAATTGTGCTCAAGGTCTCGGAAGGAATTTTCAGGACTTTCTATCACAGGATGTTTGATTGGGCAGGTGAAAATTTGGATCGACTCATTACCTTTTACAGGTAAAAAAAATAGGCAAATTCGCAATCACTCTTCTACGAAGTGCGTTTTTTTTAACGAGGAAAATACTTTACAAGTTTCGGAAAATACGTCAAGCATTTTTTCTTCCGGTTACAGATTCAGCGCAATTGCAGCAGAGAAACTGAAGAGTCTTTTCGTCACTTTTGCTGGATATGCAATCAGCCATGGTTCGGAGCACTTAAATGTTGATCTGCGATTGACGCAATCAATTCTCAAGTACTTTTTCCACATTTTCTCAAATGATCGAGAAGGATTCATCACGATTGACAGATTCAATGCTCTCGTAAAACCGTTAGTGGAATTGGTGAGTTTACGATTCTATTTCCTGGTCCAATTTAATCGTTATTGTGTGTTTTTAAAGCAATCAATCAATAAGCGATTGATTGATTCAAACGCATTTCAATTTATAGTTATTGTTAAATCTCTAGCTCTCTTCTTTCGAGTAAAGTATAGGGAATTTGTTTTTTAGCTGTTGTTAATTTGTTGACAAAAATCGAAATGCCGAAAAAAATGAATCTGATCAAATTCGACCTTTTTGATTTAGATCGAATCGGAGCATACGATCAGCGGTGAGCTGAGTATCAAGGCTATCAACGACACTTTGGTCCAACTAGCCCTCGCCACAAACGATTTGAATCGCTGGCAGTATCTCGTGGAGCTCATCGCCTTGAAGTCTCAGCACGCGAATAGGAGAGTTCGACTGTTCGTGATTTCAACGCTCGCCGCGGCGGCGTCTGAGCTTGGAAAGGACTTTTTGCCGCTCCTTCCGCCGGCAGTTCCCTTCTTGGCAGAGCTCCTCAACGACGAAGACGAAGAAGTGGAGAAGGAGACGAAGAGAATGCTGCTCAAGTTGGAAGACATTGTTGGAGAGCCGCTTCAACCCTACTTTGTAGTCTAAACAACTTTTAATTATTCGGGACTTTTCAATCAGTCAATCGATTGATTGATTGAATAATATTTAGAAAGAATCAGAGTAGAAAAGAGAAAAATAATATAAAATATTTAGTAAATCAGTGCTCGTCGACGAGTTGTGAGTACTTGAGTTTAGATTTGTATTTCTCGAGTCCAATGAAGTCCACGAATGACTTCATTTTCTTGCTCACGCGCTCAGCAGGACGAATCAGGAAGGAATTTCCGGCAATTCGCAGCTTTCCGGCCGGATTCTCCAACTTGACGTCAAATGTGGCGTTTGTTTTTGAAATGGCTAATAAAGAAAAAAAAAACTTTCAAAATTTTAAGTTTTAAAAATTTTAATTTTCAAAATAGGGAAGAACCTTACTTTTCGAAACGCTTCGCGGGGTACAAACGACAAAGGTCTCCTTGGTCTCTTTCATGACAATGCCTTCCATATTCACAACAGATGCACAAGGGTGCTCAACAACGGTGATGTGAGCACCGTGCAAATCCATTCGATTCAACTTCTCTTGAATTTGAGTCGTGTCTTTGTCAAATCTGAAAATACAAGAAGACCGCGGCGGTGTAACTTCCAGTTTAGTAAAAGCTTTTTTTAATTTAAGTTTGGTTAGGTTTTAAACAGTTTTAGGTTAGTTAAATACAATTTAACGCTGATGGCTTCCAGTACAACTTACTTGCACAGCTCAGCGACATAAGCGTTCCACATGGAATGAATTTCGAGGAAATCTTCCAGCGATTGACGCCAAGGGATTTTGTCCGCTCGAAGTTCGCTCAGTTTGCGCTTCGCTCGGCCTTGGAGACACTTCGTCTCTGACTTGCCAGTGTATTTGGCCCGTTTTCTCTTCCGAGCCTCACCCTTTTCTCCACCAGACCGTCCTAGGACAAACGTCTAAAACAGAAGGTGAAAATGTTACTCGAAAGTACGCTGAAAAATGGAAAAAAGCGCTTTACTCGTTTCAGCGTCTGTTCCAGCTCCTTCTGAACTTGCGTTGTCTCCGGAAACGCTTTCTTAACAAATTCTCGTACCAATCCATAGTCTTCGTCTTGTAAGCGATTTGGATCTACCGTTCCGTCTGGAAGTATTTTTGAGTACTTGGCTTCGTTAAGCTTCTTCGCTGACACTTCAATTTCGTTCTCCAACGAGTCCATCGCTTTTTTAAAAATTACAACAATCTGATTGATTAATCAAAATTAATCGCTGATTCGCAATTCCATGAATCGTTGAAATACATTCCATAAATCGCTTGAACTCATTTAATAAATCGCTTTAATTTTATTCTAAGTCTCATTTAATAGTAGTATCGCTTCCGGAGTTTGTTGTAGTAGAGAAGCCAAGGCAGGAGGCCGTAACGCCTTGTCAGGGACGAGTTGTAAGGACTAAACTCAAACTTTTCTAATCGCTCGAGATACAATTTGGAAGGAAGTGCTGCCATGAAGATCGCTTCTGGATTAACCCCTGCTAAACCTAATCGCTTCACATCACTGCCAACCGCTTCCTTTAAGGTTTTAGCCTAGGGAGAAAAAATCGCTGCAAAACTGTAGGGTATTCAAAGCGTATTTGAAATCGCTTACATGCTCATAGTGAGCCACTGCATGTGAAGCGATTTCAAAGACCAGATTCTGTATCCTCTGGGGCTCATCTAATCGTATAAAATTTTCTTGAGAGAGATTGAACTTTAGAAGCAGATCTTGGGGCACGAGGATCCGTCGCGTTCTACTCGCAAGTGGAAGCGATCTAACAAAATTCGTGATTCCGATCGTTTTTCCAAAATGACTAGCAGCATGATCCAGTTCCTTCGATTTGAATCCTAACCAATTTGTGAAAAATATGCCGAATGAACACACGGATTGAACAATGCAACTTTTGATCCAATTGATTATGATTGTGATTGAACTAACCCAAATAATCAAAGATGATGTAGAACATAGGTGACACAGCCTTTTCGGAATAAGCCTCAAGATCTGCCAGAGTGTGAAACGGTGAATCGGACATTGCTTCTTGGCGACAGTCCACTAGATTCGTGAACCAGCGTTTCGAAAGTGCACCCTCACCGATCACTCCCTGATTCAATCAGAAT
>VYYI01004363.1:0-10577 GCA_021029175.1 Bilobella aurantiaca
TGCACTATGAGTCAAGGACAGACTTGACTGACCTTACGACTAACCTTACGACTAAACTAATTAACTCTGTCTCCAGACTGTGTCTTGTGCCAGTCTGGAGATAACAAATGTGAAATAACTAACCGACGTGCATAACCTATGGAGTTGAAGGTCACGGACGACGTAGACTCAGGGACTGGGGATACGACGATCGTGACAATATTATTACAACTGAACTCTACAGCAGTAACAAGCTCGTCATAATTATATTACAGTGCGTTTGGTATAATCTATTTGGTAGACTATTTTAGAAGAGTAGAGATGAGAAGTGTGTAGTAAAGATTTGACTAGCGAGTAAAGTAGTAGAGCGAAGTGAGTAGTGGATATCAGAAAGAGTAGAAGTATTCGGAGTAGTGAGTAGGTACTTTTTGAATATGCCCATGTAAGTGTAAGAGTATAGTGGCAAATGTTACTTACCATGGATTCTTGAATGTAGAAAAGGCAAGTCAGGTGTAGAACTGTAAATTTCATTATTGTAATGCTGCAAACTCTGGTAGCGAATGTGTAGTAGTACAAGATATCAACTAAAGAAGTAATTAATATTGCAACTTTTTTTTACCTTCCCGAGCTTACCCGTCACCTATTTGAGGTGTGCACTACCTCCCAAAACTTCTAGCACAATTTTTAACATCAGAAAATGTCTACTCTAGTCTAGCACTTATCATTTCAGAACAACTAGAGTTCATGTAACACTCAAGGCTCGCTTGACACCACTACGCCAGGGTCATTAGTTAGTCACTATTATTTAATGGCTAGGTTAGGTTAACCTAACCCCTGTCACATAAGTAACTTCCAAATTTAGTACCTTAATATTATACTTTACAGAGTCAAATTGTTTACACAAGTTACTTACAAGACATAACCCTAAAACTACAGGTCGCATGAAATGTTCACACAAAAGGTCAACTAAATGCAAAATTCCTCTTACTTAGGACGGGCATGTTTGGCAGTAACAGAACTGATTGTCAAAGTACTTTGCTTTAAGACTATAATGTTAGACTGGTTTAAAACTAATTGTACAAGAACATTTCTATGCAACCGTGTTTCAACTTTTAACCAACAAGTATCTATCGAAAACTACTTTGAAGACAAAAAAAGGCAAAAAGAGTTGTCCGACTATCTGCTGAGGATAACGATACACTATAGTTTTTCTCAAATCACGGTTGTCTTAACAGTTTCCCACCTCCAGCACTCTCCTGCGAGAAGCGAAATTGTATTTTTCGTTTACAGATAGACGTAGGTCGTGACATCAGAATCCAGTTCTCGCAAAAAAAAATCAATGAGACTAGATAGCGATTTGACGAAATAAATTTCTAGAAAAATGCGCACCACCTTCTTGCGACACAAATTCGAAGAGAGTGACGCTCGAAGCCGTGATGTTTTTTTTTATTCGAATGCCAGGGAAATATACATATTAATAATTGCTAATTAATTATTAATTAATTAATGGGATAATTCGAGTGAAGATAGCTATTATAGTGTCACTGTCAACTATTACAAATACAACAGTTAACAATGGGAAGCATAGCGAACAAGAAAAAAAATTATCCAAGAGAAAATTCGTTCGGAAAGAATATTTCAAAGAGCCTACATCTAAATCGTTTAGGCATAAAGTATTAACGCCGCCAGCGCTTCAAAAATTTTGAATTTAATTAGTAGAGTGCTGGAGGGGAAGTCTGCATTAAGGGTCCCCTGCTAAACTGACCGTACTCCCAAAATTGTCTGTGAAATTAGAGTCCGAAGGGCCGACCCCTCAAAACCGCTTCTAAATGATACCCACCCAACCGACCCCTTATTAATACCACTCCTAACTAAATGATACCCACCTAAGCGATCCCTCACTGAAAATTGTAAATAATTAATTAAACCTTCTGGAAGTGGATCATAAGACAAAATGTCGAAACTACAAAATACAAATCTTCTGTCTTTTGTCTTCCACCGTTCATTTACCAAGCAAGTAGCCGTCCGACTCTGCTATTGAGCGCATCACCCACAGCCCAGTCGACCCCGCCGAGAGTTCACGGTGGCACAGGAGGTTCCCGTGACAATAAGTGCGGCGCAGTTTCCGCCGTCAAGCAGCACCTTACTTTGGCATAAAACAAACAGAGATGATGTTTTTGATGACCCCCGTATTAGCCTAAGATGACCCCTTGACCTCAAAGTGACCTCTCAAGGTCAAACACTACTTTTGCATGAAACAAAATGTCATGACGTTTTCAATGACCCCCGTGACCCCTCGAACCTAAAATGACCCTTCGACCTCAAAGTGACCTTTGAAGGTCAACCCCTACTTTTGCATGTAACAAAATTTTAATGATGTTTTCGATCTTTCCCGTGCAACCTTTACCCCCTAATGACCTTTTGACCTACAATTGAGTTTCCAATGTCAAATATTTTTTGCATGAAACAAAAAGTTATAATGTTTTACATAATACCCGCGACCCCCTTTAAAAATGACCCTTTGACCTCCAAATAAACAAGAAGTGGTCCCTTCATACCTAAAAAATCTTATTATTGGTTCATTTTTTTAAATAATTTTGTAATTTCTAATGTTTTTCGTCTAATCTTCCTATTTGCGCTACTTGGTTGACCGTTTTACCACGGTTTATTTGTAATAGGCATGGCACATATCAACGTAGTTGAGCACACTGCTAAAATGCAAAGTAAGTAAGCTATGTATTACTTCAAATATTCACCATAGTGGCTATCCTTGTTCGTATTCGTCCCTTTGCAGCAACTGTATTTCAAAACTAGAATTGCATTCTAGAAAAACACAATGTCATTTCAAAAGAAAAGCAATGTGTAATAAACGGGCATTAAAATAACTATAATAAATCGTCCCCCCATATGACCCCCAAAACCAAGAAAACTTTTACGGGATTTCTATAAGGCAAAATGATGCTCTTACTAAAAACAAAAGCTTTTTATTGTGACATTACGGCCATAAAAAATAAGACAATTACTATATAGCGAATTAAGTTTAGTGAATAAAGAGCAAAAATTGTGGATGCGTAAGGTGATGTGAGAAATTTCACATGCAGTTTTTTTTCTGATAGTGACAGAGCAAATTTTCCGGAAAGGATATGGGGGAAGGGTTATTCAAAAAACCCTTTACTTCATTCCCCTTGCGCCACAGGTGGGCATCCTGTGTTTGCTTTTCAAAATAATAAAATAAGGTGATGGTTTCCTATTAAAATCAAACGTTTGGTTTTTGAGTTAGTTTGAGATGGTGACTTGGACCATAATAAATAGGCAAACTGCTATTAAAGATAAGTACAAGTTTAGAAAAATAGAATTTGACTTTCTTTTCGAAAACTATATACAAATATGTCCACGTTATCTTAAAGTTTGCAAATAGGCAAAATATGATCCTGTGTTCTAAGCAGATTGGCACGGTAACTGCGTCTGAGAACAGTAATCCTAAATCAATAAAAAGACAATTTTTTGATAAAGTAATTAATTATTTTCAAAATTTCTAAAATTACAATTTGACGTTTGAAAATTATTTGAAAATTGGCGACTTTTCGAAGTTTTGAGTCTTGACCTAATTACAAGACAATTGTCAGTGGTCAGTTAAATAGGTCCTTAGCGGTACTTGAGCCTCTTAAGAATGAAGGACCCTTTCTCAAAATATCTCATGTCTGATTGTTCCTTTGCAGAGTATACTTCTGGGACTGTGGCTAAGGGCTCCCTTGTAAAATGTCATTAAAGGCTTGCACTTTACTTGCATTGAGCAGTTTAATTGCAATTTCAAACTGTGCACAATTAAAAACTGAACTTAGGCATTCTGTAGCCATGAATACGCCATTACCACCACCAAGATCGGTGAGCGACCAAAGGCAAGTCTATCAGCAATTCAAAGGTAATTTCAAAATTAAAAAATTCCAAAAAATTTAAACTTTGTTCCAGATTCCAAGTTCCAAATATAATCAGGAACTTAACGTTGCTTTGTTTTTTGAGGTTGAAGAGGAATCCAATTGGATTTAGTTTCCTTTGCTTAAAATTGCATTGCGTTATTAAATTTGCTGGTACCCATTTCCACGACAATAATGCGCACTCGACTATAATACGCACTTTTGCCGAAATACATCCCACACAAAAAAAACGCTACATAGTTCGAAAGCGGGATTTAAACCTGTACATTTTTGGCTAAAAACGGTTTATTAACACATTAGCAATTTTCCTCGTTTCAGAGCAATCAAAAGAGTAAAAAACTTGATTAAAAACGCACATTTTTTTTTTACAATTTTGATTTCCAAAATTCTTTTATATCAAAATCCAAATAAATCTCCAATAAGAACATATAAGCCAAGCATCGTTGTGGCGGGCATTTTATAATATATTTGTTAGGTAGTAAATTTGTATTGTCCGGGTACAGTGTACATTTGCATTGTTTATTTCAAGTTATGATGATGGATGCTAATTGTTTAATCAATCTATTTATGTATTTATTAGCTTTATTCTACTTTTAATCGGTAGTAAAAAAAAATACAACATTTATGTATTTAATGTGAATTCAAAAAATTGAGTTTGAACTTTTGGATATAATGTGTAAGCACAGCGTAATGAGCAAACTTTGACTAACGAATTGAGGCAAATGCTGTCTGCCAATATGAAGCGTAAATTTGACAAACAAAAATGTTAAAAAATCGATAAATGTCTTTCTAGTTTTTGCGGATAAGATGAACAAGCTGATATTTTCTTTGTACTTTGATGACTTCGAGACGATAAACTCACAAGAGAAAGGCAGGGAGATCGCAAGAGAAGTAAATAGGATTGCTAACGAAGCATGTTCACTTGCCAGGAAACAAGTGAAGATGGATGAAGACGCTCGCAAAATAGCTGCGGAAACAAGCAAAATGGTTACAGAAGCAAGCAAAATTTTTGAAGCAAGCAACACGGCTGCAGAAGCTAGCAAAATGCCTGGTGAAGCAAGGAATATGGCCATTGAACAACACAGAGAATTGGAGAAAATGCCGACATCTATTGAATGGAAAAATTATTTTTGCAATTATATTTAAAATACGAAAACTAAACTCATGATAGGTTGTCAGTCCAAAGTAGTTACAAATTGAAGCTTAAATTTTTCATACCTTTGAACTATGCTTAACTTTAGTAAAAATCAATTATTATAATCAATTATCAATTATAAACTTTATTATAATATATTATAAACAAATTCCCGACAACTTTAATACAACTTTTTTTTGTCTAAAATGTTTAGAAATAATTTAGATTGCTGGTGTATAAAATTGTAGTTAAGCGTGACTGAAGTTATTACCGTCCTACTACGGGCTTGTTTAGCTTGTTATTTACCGTTTTCGATTTAGTTTTAACCTAAAATAGTTAACCATGTCTCTGAGAAATAGTTATGGTTACAATTGTTAACGAGGTATTCATGTATCATGGTTACGCGACTAATTGGATGAGGTCATTATGTTGGAGTGAGTAAAATACTTAATAATCAATTAGTTGAATTTAGTAAGTAAATAATTTATTTGAAAATTTAATTATCTAAATAAGTTATTCTGATGTAGCGGCGGAAGCCCTCTGGCAGCGCTTCCAAGACGTCCAAAATTTGATCCTACTGCCTTTAAAGGCATTTAAAAATTAGACGTTTTGAATTTTAAAGTTTCGAATTTATTTAAAAAGAGTTTTGGCTGACAGCTTAGGAATGTTGAATATTTCTTATCGCAAACAAGCAGCATTCGGCACCAGATCATCATAGTTTGGCGGTACTAAAAAGAAGGCAACAAAAGTTAAAGAGACATAGGAAAAGTACAGAGGGTTTCTTAAATGTGGCTTTACGTGTCTCGAGTGACTGTGACACCTCTGACATTTTTCGAGGGGAGATGGAGTAGAGTGACAGGGTCGAGTAGCGTGGTGGACCAGGACTTGGACAAGGTGTCAACAGTTTTGTGCCAGGACACATCGTTGACCCATTTGGGGTCACTTCACTTGAGAAACCGTGACTCCCCACTTGATACGGATTCTCGATAGTGATTGGATACTTCTCGCTCTTGACTATGTTTTCAAACTGTGAGGCCACAATCTGAAATTCGAATGGTCATAAACGTTTTCTTGTGAAAGGCTCTGTACATTAAACTACCTTGCAGCCTTGTAAACTATCAAGAAAACAGTTTTAGCGTATTAAAAAAACCGAATTTAATTGAAATTTTGCCAAAAATATGACCATATGATACTTACGCCCGAAACAAATTTTTTTAAGTCAATGTACATTATATTATTTCAAAGTAACTTAATTTAGTTTATAAAAGTTTAACTAAATAATAGTTTTAGATTTTCAATCAAAACTTAAGAAAATTTTCTAATCTCACAGAAAGTCTCTGTGCATAACGCTTTATCCACCCCATCGAGTTAGGAAAATACTGAATTAATTTAAGTTTTGTAGTAAATTAATGGTACTATGGCTATCTTCGTTTTTTTTTTGAAACGCTATGTACGTTGCACAAATTTTTAACGCGATTAGTTAAAATATTGTCACGGTCACGACGTCGATGACCTCGAGGACGCCGTGCCCGCGACGCCAATAGGTTAATTAGCCCGTAGGCACATTTATCGCAGACGTGTGTCTGTTTAGCATTAGTTACATTTTATGGCAGACGTGTGTCTGCTTATCAATTTGTCCCTAGTGTAGAGTTCATAGAGTTTGTCCTTGTGTGTCCGTCTATAAATAGACGTGCACGTCAGTTAGTCGAGGCTCTTCCCCGTCAGTCCACTTTAGGCCCTTGTCCAGTCCAGTAGCCGTAGTCAGTCGTCGTAGCCCCGCCATGACCCCTTGACCCTGTCGCCCCTATTGTCGTCAATAAAGTCAGTAGTCGTCATTTTAGTCGTTGTCAAGTCCAGCGCCGTCGTTCATTGCCATTGCCAAGCAAGTGTCGCGCCCCACCTCTACCAGTTGAGCGCATCTACCCACCGTCGAGCCGCCACGTCGCTAAGTTTTGCTGGCACCTCGGGTGCAGCGTTACAATATTTACTATTTTTTGCTCTAATGTGTATGACCTCCTCCTCCAGGACTTTGCTTTTGAAAGGCTCCGTACATTACGAAAAAACAATCTACTAGCTTCAATTGTGTTTTTAACAATAGTGGAGAAGAAGTATTTTAATATTGCCAAAAACAATGAAGACCCTTTCTTGCAAGACGCCTTTCATCTGAAACGCTATGTCACAATTGTTTCCATCGGCCGACCCACTGTAGCCCATAGCGAATAATAGCACTATATGGGATTTGCAAATTTTTTCTTCATAACCTTAGCTTATATTCTAATAAGTAAATCCCCCAGTCTCTAATGCCCCAAACAACCCTCCAACATTCTACTATTTTTCGGCAAATCAAGACCGGCTAGAAGGTGAATCCAGGGTTGCACCATTTGCATCGGTTTCAAATGTACCTTTCAATCATTAAATCAACTTTAATTCCGCTGAAAACATATGTATACGAAAACATTCTAACTCCTACCACCATCAATGACATCTTACTTCTGAAAGGCTCTGCACATTAAAAAAAGTGTCCCACCTGCAGTGCGTATTTGTTCTCGATGACATCGTTGGAGGGTGGGTCCGAGGGGAGGATGGTGGGTGGGAGGAGTGGAACCGTCAGGGAGCCGAACCTGCTCGTTTCGTCATGGTAACCCACTTCCGCAAATTTGCTCACAACGGTTCCCGACTTCGTCTTGAGCTTGCTCATATCGGCTCGCTTACTCGCTAGTAAAATTGTCGTCTGCCGCATGTTGACCACGACGCACTCGAGGCCGTGCGGGTTCTCAATGCGAACTTCAAAGGGGATCTTGTCACCTGGACGAAATGTTGTCTTTGACAGGACAAGTTTCATCCCCAATTCTGATGAAGTGAAGCAAAATTTCTCCATTTTAACTTTAATTGTAGTTAAACTGTTGTTAAATGTGGTTTAATTGCTGATTTAAAGGACAATTAAACTTGGCATAAAGTAGAGTTTGTGCTGCCTGGACTCCTCGGAGGCCAATCGCCACGACTTGAGAATGAAAGGCTCTGAAAACCAGGCTATCGATTTTTCACTTTCTCCAAGCTTTCTTTTACGTAGAAAAGTAGCGCATCGGCTTCTGAATGGACAAATGAAACCGAACAGCGCCGAACTAAATTAGGTTAATTAGAATTAAATCAACTACCGAAATCTATGCACTGTTGTAAATCCTCAAATTTAGCGTTTTAAAAAAATTTGAGAACCGTGTTGAAACTATTTTTAAGTACTCAAAATGTCCAATTACGTTTTCATTCCAAAACTTTCAAAATATAAAAACGCCTGTTCTTAGATAAGAGACGCTTGAAATTAAAAGTAAGTCTTAGGACGGGCTAGTTTGGCAAATAAAATTTTGACTGACTCGATATAGATGTAAGGGATTATATAATTTATGTAATATAATTTTTCAGAGCGTTTTCCGATTTTTTTTTATTAGTTGTCCACCGTATTATTGAGTTTTCAGTTAAAAAAAAAGAAGTATAAGTATATTAACTAAGCATCTGATATCAACTTCATAAAGCCAAACGCATTATACTTAATTTCATAAGAACTCAGCCTTGAGCAAGTGGGGATGTCCTATTTGTATCCAAATAGTATGTTCCACGTAACCTAAGAACCAAACAATATTTTGAACTATATGCTAATTGTTAACATTAATAAGCGTACCATTGATACGTAAAAAACCAAATAAAAAGTGAAATAAATTTAATTTTAAATTATTTTTAATTTGTCTGGTAGAAGCTATATTACAACACTTGAAGTGCATCAGATTTTTATGAGAATTTGAAACATGATATTTCCTCTGAAGAAGTTCTTATCAATTATATTCCTAATCTGTCAACGAATCTATGCGAATCTCAAAACGAAAAAAATACTTCTGACATTGTCAAAGTCAAGAAAATTGATGCCGTTACCGCACGAAAGTGAAAACTGGAGATTCGATCGCCCTAATAGAAAACTGTGCGTTCGGATTGTCAACATGAGTAATTATTTTATTTAATCTCTTATTACAATTGTAATTTCGATAAACCGGTAGTTGGTAGAGCAATTGGATGGAACGTCCAGCCGATGTATGAAGACTACGCGAGACTCTACTTTGGTTGTAAGGCAAAGTAAAGAACCACGTTAAACGGTATCCCGATAAAGAAATGTAACTGAGTGAATCGTGAAACGTTATTGTAAGAAAACTCTTATTGAATTTAAATCATAGAACAGTAGCACTAAAGCTTGAACAATAAGGAGATGTTGTCACTTCCTAGTTTATTTCACGACTGACTGGAGAATAGCGAAACACTGCTATTTATACCCTTTTTGAAAACTAATTTCTAACAAAGAAACTCATACAAACTACAAAATGAATTAATTTTATATTCCCACTATTATTATCTATTCGTTGGAAAAGCCCATGGTGGCAGTATCCTATTGGCGGTAAACCAACTGGCGATAACCCAACTAGCTATAACCCAACTAGCTGTAACCCTACTAGCTATAACCCAACTAGCTATAACCCAACTAGCTATAACCCAACTAGCTATAACCCAACTAGCTGTAAGCCAACTGGCGGTGTAAACTACCCTAACCAAGCTTCTTATCATTAGAAATTCACTATTCAAACCTGTATACCTAAATTTAACTGTAAATACTTACATAACTCTACTTTTTTACTAACACTAAGTCAGGGTGGGTTAAACTAAATTTAAACACAACAATTTTACAAATATTCTTAAATTTAGGCGTCCATCGTCAATACAACAATTGTGTTTGAAAATATTGTCACGAACGTCGTAAGTCAAGTTCCTATTTCTACGCCGTTCGTCACATTAGTTAATTAAGTTAATAATTATTCATGTTGATTTGCTCCAGACTGGCCAAAGGACACAGTCTGGAGACACGTGCAGTTAGTCAGTAAGGTTTAGTTGTCAGGTGTCATTGACTGATAGGTTATAAGTAGATGTAGTTGGCCAGAGAGAGAGGATAGTCAAGACAGAGACTTTGTCCAGTCCAGACCTCATCTTGTCATTCTCCATTTATTTGCAAAAATAAAAGTTTTTATTTTTGACCTATGACCTCGTCTCAGTCGCACGTCGTACCCCTTATTGCCCATACACCCCCATCTACGAGTTCACGGTGGTCTCTGAGTAACACCGTGACAATATTTACTCAATCAATGGTAAATAAGTGTGTAAACATCGAAACTACGTTTAATTCAAATTTATAGCTTAGTTCGGACTCCAGGCTATATGCACCTTAGGTATAAAATATATTTGAGCAAACCGTGGTAAAACGGTCAACCAGTAGCGGAGGGGAAATAAGAAATATTAACCCGTATAATTCCGCCCATGTGTATGTTCATGGCGGGGCCAGTTAGCGTCCTGTGACTTCAATAGGTCAAAAGTCAGAAAAGTGATGTTCCATGACATCTTTTGGCAGCCCATAATGCATAGAAAAGTGGGAAAATCGCCATTTTGAGCATTAGAAGGCGCTGCCAAGGTTTTCAAATGTGCGTAAATGGCGTCATTTG
>VYYI01004364.1:0-10576 GCA_021029175.1 Bilobella aurantiaca
TGTGTGTGTGTGTGTGTGTGTGTGTGTGCGAGTTGAAAGAGAGGTAGAAGTTTACCAATTTACATGACGGATACGAGCTTTTAATAGGATGGGGTGGTGGGGTGTGTTTAGAGATGCATACTACGGCCAGAGGATGCCGACAGGGAGAAGCAGAGTGAAAAACTTGATGGAATCCTCGGCGCGGCTGGGAAGGACAGACTCCGACTCACAGTGAGCCTTTGTCTATAAAAGCCTCCCTGGTTCCAACGGGGATCATTTTTACAGCCTTGTAATTTCACAGGAATTTTTCCAGACCTTTGTTACCCTGATTATTATTATTACTACTCCAGCCTGTACTTCTATACACATGTTCCAGATTTTAACAGTGAGAGAGAGAGAGAGGGAAAGAGAGAGAGAGAGAGAGAGAGGTAGAGAGAGCGTTTAAAAACAAGGGGGAGGTTGCCTCCTGGTTACCGATAATGGGGCTCGAGACTTGTCATGATTTCCTATATAGCGCTTCTCGGGTTGTGTATATTGAACAAATTTCCTGGGTTTAGATCGCTAATAGCGGGATGTCAGGGCTTGGGTGTAGAGCCCGAGTGCCCGTTGTCTAAAAGGTCACGTGTAACATGTTGACCTTTCGATGTAGAGTTTAGAACCTATGGCTTGTTAATCATGATATTATCCTCTATAAATAGTGCTGCAGAGCGTACGGGTTTGCGACAAGAACGGGAAATCTAATTGCTTCATGGGCCAATAGTGTGAGTGTAGTAAAGAATTGTGTTATTGCATCTGGCTGTGAAAGTTTTGGATTTAAGCTTTGCATCGCCGACTATTTGCCTTTATTTGAGAGCAGCTTGGGTGGCTCTGACTGACTGACTGACTGACTGGCTGAGTGAAAAAATTACTATAGGTGTTCTTCGTGGATTGTTGGAGGAGTTGGGAGAGAGAGAGAGAGAGGATCGGGTGCCATTGTATGAGGGCGTAAACGGTTTCGTTAGATGCTCCATTATAGATTCAGTGGAGCTCGGAGCTTGGTTATTCGGTATGGTTTAACCGTGGAGGATATTGCTTTCTCATGTTCGGAAGAGCGTTTTTGTCTATCCCAAAATTTTGTCGTCATAGAAATGAGTTGTGGTGTGTGTGCGCGCCCGTTTGTGAGTGTATCTGCTGGATGGGGTTGGGGGAACACATAGCAGGGAGAGAGCACATAAGGATTTGCATGCTCACGTTCGATCCTTTTACCAAGGGTGACTGAGCGAGTGAGGAGGGACGTGGGTATAAGAGAGGGAGCGAGTGAGCGACAAGATTGGATTTCCTCAGGATTTTCTTCGTCTCATCTCCCCGTTGCTCTCTCTCTCCCTCTTCTTCGTCTTTCTATGTAGAATCTTGCATAACGGGATGCAGATGGGCTGGAAAGTTCGATTCTGTAAAGATGCGCTCATGATGATGACGATGATGATGATGATGATGATGAGGATGCGGAGGATGATCATGATCATTAGGGAAGGCAGATGAGGAGGCGGGGGATGTGAGGACTGGAATGAAATGCACAATTACTTCCATCAGATCCAACGTCCTATATTAAGTTTCTCAATAGAATTTAGAGTGGTGAGGTGGGGTTTTTAAACTGATCTTCTTCATCTTCCTCCTCCTCTTCTTCTTCTGCTGCTGCTGCTACTTCGTTTTACATCTTGTCGTTCCCGCAAGGAACGACAAGAAGGGAAAAGGGAACAGTGTGTGGCTATGAAACGCTCTCTGAACGGGCTTTGTAACCATGCCGGCCAAATGGGCATGGTGGGAAGATGGTGGTGGTATTGTTCCGGCTGTTTTTGTAAAAGCTTATATTCCAGGCCTGAATTCACCACTTTGGGCAGCCGTATGGTAGGATAGTGAAGCCTTGAGAACGTCGCTCTGGCTGCTTCGGTTTCAATGCTCACAACAACTCGCTGGTGACTTTGAAGACACGAATATATGCTGACTAGGGCATAGCAGTGATGTGTGTGTGTGTGTGTGTCTGTCTGTCTGTGTGTGCGTACAGTTGTTGGAACGGAGGATGAAGAAGGACGAAAAAACGTGGCATTTTTTCTTCCATTATTATCGTGAAGCTCTCTCTCTCTCTCTCATGATGTTATTACTCCTCACTATGGCATGTCATGGGATGAGACAAGACGTGAATATCATCTCACACTTGTCTTGACTTGACGCGTCAAGAAGCTCGGAAGCAAGGATGTTAAGCAATGTGAAGTACTTTGTGGAGGTGAAATCCTCGTGTTTGAGAAGTATACACATACTACACGAGGAGGATAGACTTTGTCCGTGGTTTCAAACGGAATTCGTGGAGTCATTCTTTGTTGTGAGCCGGAGAGTGTGGGCAAGAATCTGGTGTGGGATCAGATAAAGTCCTCTTCTTTTGCTTATGACGATGATGATGTCAATTGAGAGGGGATTTTTATAGAGAGGAAGACGAAGACGCCGTGGCGTCGTTGCACTTAATACCAATGCACGCACTGGCCATAGAGTGAGTCCGCGTTGCTTTTCACACTAGCATCGGGACATCATGAGGGACTGGACAGGAGGAGGGGGAAATTTGAATGTAGTGAGCCGTTGTCTAATGGTTTGAGCTTGGTTGGATCCACGCAGCCCATGGTTTTCCTAAGGTTTAATTTCCGGGCCATTTCTCCGGGCACAGTTGAGCTGTATCGTGATGAATTTATTCCATCCTTGTCAAGTAAACGTCGGTCTGAAGGATAAATTGGGAATTTAGAATAGTTGGTTTGGAACAGTAAAAGTTGATGATTGGGCTTGAAGATGTAGAAAAGTGTGTGGGGATCTCTGCTTCATTGGGACGCTTGCGGGAGCGGACGTGGAAAATTGAGGAAACTCAACTCACTCTCAGCCCTGGAATATCATTTATTTTCGAGCGGCGGCCCTGTGGGTCACTTCACACATGTTGTGGTTTATTGCCGTGTGCGTCGTTGTTAGCGAGTTGGTAGTTGCCAGGGGGTGGATTCGTGATGAAGATTTTTTTCTTTCTCAATTTTCTATTCACAGCGTATTGAAGGTACAGCATAGAGTCTTATAGTAGCTACTGGGAATGTTACTCTGGGTTTCTCATTCTGTTTGATAAGGCGTGCGTTTTTTACACACGTCTCCGTCCCCCGTCCTGTCCTGGCAGCCTGAATATCTTCTATTAGGTTTACGTAAGCTCCTCTCGTTGTTGAAAGGAAAATGTTGAAGTTTGTGGTATTTAGAAGGACTGTTGTTGTTGTTGCTGCTGTTGGAGATAAAATTTGTTCTGGTTTGAACCCTGTGTATTCTCGGTCAGGAGACTCGTTAGCGTGTGCATTGTAGATATATATGCGCCCGTCACCGTCATTTTCTGTTTGGAAGTGCTAATAATTTTTCAAATACTTTGGAAAGTAAATTTTCTCATAACAATGAGTCTTCTGCTGCATTCATTGACGAGGACGATGTTGCAAGGAAATGTATGTATTTTTTGAGAGTTTGAGACATTAGTTTTCTGTGTGAGGGTCTATATATACGTGGGAGTCCGTAGGGTTGACTACGGTGGGATTTTGCGTTCCTCTTTAGCAAGAATTTTATCTGGGCGTACGTCTTTACAGCTTTTTATCTCCTCCTTATTCCTTCCTATAGTCATACCGGCCAGCTTTGTTTGAGGATTATCCTCATCTCTGTATGGGATTATTATGAAAGAAGTTTTTGAGCCTTTCTGGAAATATTTTCCTACATTTTTTCCCTTATGGATCGTATATAGTTTGTGAGTTTGGTGTGTGCGAAGCCTTATGGTATCGGGTGCATGCTGATGATGATGACCGTCATCATCATTACCGTCGTTTCAGTGAATATGAGAGAGAGAGAGAGAGAGAGAGAGAGAGGAAGGCCGTAGATGGGTACCACGTCGTGTAATAATAATTCTTTAGTACGAAGAATAGGCTTTTATATTATATTGCATAATAATGTGCATTGTATGTGCCGGTCTGAGTCCCGTGTCTATGTGTGTCTGTGTGTGTGTGGAACTTATGCATGTAAATTTGGAAGATTCAGTTGGAATTTCACTACATGCTTTTTCACGCATAGGTATATATGTATATATGTATAAACGCAATTGCTCCTTTTATCATTTATCATTAACCCTTTCCTCCCTCAAGATTCCTATCTGGCCTGACAGGGCAGTAACGATTTTCGAGAGAGCGCGTGTTTCAGTGCTTGTGGGATTACGAACGTGGAGTGTATACAGTCGGTCGGTTGGTGGAGATAGGAGAGCGCTGTTATCGTTTTGCACGGACACTGTGAGAGAGTGGTTTTTATGATGGAAAATTGTTTTTAAGTCCGTGGCCGGCCCATGCTTTGTGCTCAAATATACGGCTGCATATTGTGTGACGGGGCTGTGAAATGGAATGACAGGATTTTTATTCTTTGTTTGCCATTGTAATATATTTGCTGCTTGCACCAGAGGCTGCCGAGCGTCGTCGCAATACACTGGTAATGTCCAGCAGGTGTTGGCCATCACCTCTTCCACCGCCAGTTTATGCTCGTCATAGTCAGTCACTCAGTCAGTCAGCTGTGTGGAGAAGGAAGCCAGGATGTGGATCTATAGAGCTGGAAGTTTATAGTATATGAATGATGGTGGAGTGAGCTCCTCTCGGATAGAGCAGTGCGTGTAATAATAATAACTGTAATAATAGAGTGGACCGCGGGTTGTTGCTGTCAATGAGAATTTTGCCTATTATTATGTATCCTCTGTCCCTCTTCCCCTCCAGAGGTAGTTAATGTGAGACCATGCATTGGGGAGTCCGTATGAGAAGAAGAGAATAGTAGCGGCGGCGGGGAATATTGCGTGCTCCATATGTGAATACACCAAGTCTAGTACTACACGCAAATCAGGAACTGGGTGGACGTCATTCGTTGTTGTTGTTGTTGTTGTTGTTTTTTGTTATGAAGAGTAAGTCCGCTGGGATGTTGTTCTTCTATATGGTATTATAATGAAGTGGTGGAGCTCTGTCTTTGGGAAATGCCCTCGTCTGTGGGCCTTTGGCCTAAATGAGTTTTGTGCAGAAGCGGATAAGTCTGGCTCCGCATGTATGCTTGCATGTTTCTCTCGAGAGCAGCTCTGGGCTGCTGCATGTATGAGCTGACCGGATTCTAATGCTAAATAGCCTAGCTTGGCTCGCCGGCTTTGTCTGCCATGGCCACTTGCTGCACAAACGCTCGGTCAGAAAGTAGCACTCCTGTCTGTCTTATTCTGTGGACATCATTAGCGTTGAGTATATGAGTTGAGGGAAAGGTATTTGGACGTAGGGGAATAAGAAGTTGGGTTTATTTGGGGGAGATAATTGGCTTTGGTCGGCCAAAAACTGAGACTCCTCGACGTGTGTTGGTTTTGTGCATCCGGCAGTTATGCATGCACAGGAGCCTTGACTACCTGGCTTCTATATAGTTTTACTTTCGTTTGGACTGTGTGTTTATGTGTGTGTGTATGTGCTGACCGTCGTAAGCACACTAAGCAGACACACACACACACACACACACACACATAGAGGCACATATGAAATCGGAATGGATTCGGTACACTAATATCAATGTTAATGATGATGAGGAGGATGATGAGGTTAGTTTGGAAACGATTTTCACAGACAACTGTATGTTCACCTCGCTAAATATTGAAAGTAAATGGGGATTAAATGTGATGTACATTTAAGTTAACATACGGAATACGGAATGACTCCATTTGTACCCCTTGTATGCTATATGTGAATGTCTGCATATTATATGTCACTGAGAGCTTCTGCCTCTGTTTCTCTATCCGTATTGTGTTCAGTGAGCGAAGAAGAAAGGCAAGGGCCGTCAGTTGGTTCATATGTTATATGTACCGTACTATGGGCTCATGTTTCATTTTGTTTTTCATATTTTCTTGACATTTTTTCATTCTCGTAGCAGCCTAACTACTGCGTGAGGCTCACATAGCAGCAGAATCAGCGGGCAGAGAGCTTTCATTAGAGAGAAACACTTGTGGGTTTCTCATCGGAGCTTCCAACCTCGAGTTTCACTACACACACTGTATGTATGCCTGCCTGCCTGCCCATACGGACGCATGCACACGAGTGGACATACAAACACACACCCGCATGCATGTGGGCTCTGTCCAAAGCAAAGGGCTGTTCGTGTAAATCTTGGGCGTTTTGCGTTTCGCTCTCGCCGGAGTTCCTCACATACCCCCACAGATGTATGTATACACGCAAGGGAAGTGTGTGTCCTGAGTTGGATTACAGTGCTGGATGAAGCAGTAAGGTGAATTGTTTGGGGATGTGACTCAGTTTTTGAGCTCATTTCTGTGTGTGTGTGTGTGTATATATATATATATATATATGTATGTGTATGTGTATGTGTGTGTGTGCTTTTACAGAGGAGGAAAAAGCTCATGGTAAAGTAGTGACTGGTCGTATAGATTTTCGATTTTGACCTCAGGTTTCCCTTATGTCAGCCAATACTTGTGTGTGTTTGTGTGTGTGTGTGTGTGTCTCTCTCTTTCTTTTGCTTCCCATTCCCTTAACGGGCTTCCATACATTTGACGATACACATGACATGGACCGTAAATCTCCGCTATTGTGACTCAATATCGCTTTCTAAAGGCTCGAAGTACTTAACTGTGAGAGCTGCATGAATTAGCAGTGGTCATGCTCAAGCCTGGAGCGGATGGTGCTGCACAATGCTGGTGGCGCTGCATGGTTCTGCATACTACTAGTGATACTGCACACTACTATGGCCTAACCACTGGAGCGCTTGTGAATTCCAGTTGATTTCGAATAGTTAGTTATCTTCCACACTTTTTCCTTCTAAAAGCTTCTTCACTACGGCCATGACGGCCAGGTCGGTGATACTCTGCTCCCCGGTGGCATACAGATGAGAACCAGATGGTACAGAATGTAATGTAGACTTTTCTGGCGGCATGTATGGGGGGAACGTTGGCAAAAATTGATTAAGCCTTGCTCCTTCCTTTCCCCAGCAGCCGGGTGGGTAGGCATGGGAACAGTAATAGTAGTGGAGATGACGAAGGGTCGTATGAGATGAGAGGGTTTCCTTCCAGCCCCGTGTTCTGTATGGATAGATAGAGGGGAGGCGGCCAGATGAGCTCATTCTTGCTATAATAGTATCCGTGCTCCTGAAATGAATATTATTTGCTCCAGCCGCACGTAACCCCCAGGATTTCCAGCCCTTCCTCCGAATCCGTACTAAAAAAAAGTTGGGCTTTTCAACAAGTTCTTGTGGGACAATTACGGGTCAGTTGTGCTGTGGCAAGTTGGTAACAAAATTTTGTTTGGGTTGGATGGCTATGTATATACAAATGAGCGGACGGGGATCCCTCGACTCGACCTTGTACCACACGTCCGCCCTTTTGTCCAGGGGATTTTTGAGGAGCAAGTGTGTGGGGCTGGGCGGGTCTGTTAACGTGACAAACAGTAGAGCTCGTACGGCCAGGGGTTTGCATTACTACGGTACCAAGTAGCGAGAGCCTCCGTATAAAATCCTCTCATTAGTCTTTCCCAGCTGTGTGTGAAGTTGAAGTTTTTGGGAGTGGAAGGAATTAGAACGTCTTGTGGTTTCAAATTCACGCCAAAGGTAGAAGTGTATCTAGCGGGGATATAAGTTTTTCAAAGCTGCGCGGCAGCTGCTGCTCTGGGTTCTTCTCGTGGGCACGTCTTGGACCTGGAACGTCCCATTGTGGCAGGCAGTACTAGTGGGCCACCGCTGGCCCGTTCATTTCTGTGAGGAGGGTATTGTGTGAAAATCTGAAGATGACGATACTATGATCCATCCATCTGGTTGACTGGCTGGGAAGTGCCGTTATGGGATAATAATTTCATATGGATCTCTGGTGCTGTCGTACCTTTATTATGCACACTATATAGTTTCTTCACCATGGCTGTATTGTTCTTACAAAAGGGAAACGGCGCATTAAGTTCAATGGATTTGATTATTCGTTGGTTGTTCTTGTAGTAGGGATGAGGATAATTAGGAGGAGGAAGAATCGTAGGAGGTTGCTTTATCATCTGGACAAAATGACATTTTTCCTCTTCAGTTCCGTGTAAACTATGTATGTGACTATATTATATATGCTGTGTGGAGGAGTATACATGTGAGGCTATGTAGTTGGCCAGGGAGGACGACTGACTGTCCTTTCGTCCTCGCCGTGGTAAATTCTATTGTTGAGGGAGAATAATATTGACGGGATGACTGCACTCTCTATGTTTAATGTATACTACGGGCTCCCTTTGTGCTCCTCATTGTATTGTACTTTGTGCATTTGACAAAAAAAGTGAGAGCCTTACCGTTGGGTAGTAATGCTATTACCACTGCTACTACTTGTGCTCTGCCACTGCAAACTTGCCTCGTACACTCTGAGGATGTTACAGGAGGGCAAGGAGGGGGTTGTATGTATGCTTTCTTATTTGTTCAGTTTTCAAGGTTCTGGTGGGTGGGTTTGTATGTCTGTGTGTGTGTGTGTGTGTGTGGTATGCCTGTAGATTTAGATAGACAAGATTGAGAGACCCTGGAAAATATTGCCCTATGCCGCTCTAGAATGGGCTCACTGACTGGTCATGAGCGAATGCATGGACCGTAACTTGGACTCCGCTTTTGTTATTGACCTCTGACTGACTGAGTGAACGTTGGACTTTGTGCCAACGTCTTGGCTCTTCTTGCTTCGTTCGTTTCCGTATGGCCGTGCAGCCTTTATGAGTTGAAGTAAATCTGGAATAGCCTGTCCTTCTACCGGTAGGACAAGTCGTAGTGTACGGTTGCTGGTGTGGATGTAGTCAATGGTAATGTGTAGGAGGCAGGAGGTCGTAGAGTTGCGAGTTGTGGATGTTGTATTGTAAGTACATGTGTGTACGGATACTGACTGAGCGTTTGTGTCAATATGTGTACCAAGGGTGTGTGTGTGTGTTTGTGTGCGCGTACGTGCAGTGAGGGTTGGCAGTTGGCACGCCGGCGGTGCATGTGGGCGCTCGGGTCCCCGTCCGTAATTTCCGCTTTACTTTCTCATCTTTTCCAGAAGCCCCTGACGGACCTAATAAATCCTCCTCCTCTTTTCTGTCTCTCTCTCTCTCTATCTCCCCCTCCTTCAGCCCCTTTCATACTTTTGAAGAAATTCCGGATTTTTTTTCTGCTCATATGATCAAGGACAAATGAGAATTAGGACTCGGAGTCTGCGGGGCTCTCTGGGTAAAGGAATATAGGAGGAAGGAACAGAGCCGCAGGGTCTAAAGACCAACTTTGTGGACATGGTGGTGGACTTATCTATCTGCTAGCTGGCTGGCTGTTTGTCTGTCTGTCTGTTGATAGGCTACGGTCCTGAGATGACTGATTTTTAAAGAGATGCTGCCCCGCTGTGTTGTGGGATGGCGAGCGGACACTACTTTACTATTGTACGGACGGCTCTCACATTCACATATGCATGGGTATGGGCCACAAAGTTGCGCACCCACCCGACCAAGTTATCAGAGTAACCTACGACATGGTGGATGACTGCAGGACTATAAACTACTGTAAAAGTAAAGGAGGGCAATAAAAGAGGGGAAATTATGAGGGTGAAGCGTAGGTGAGGCGTGACAGAGACGGAGAAGAGTCAGTCAGAAGACTCAGAAGATACTCTAGGATCCTGACAAGTTTAATGGCTTCGACACAGTGTCCGATCCTTGCGAGAGCAAGCAGAAGGGAGCGAGCAAGTATAAAAGTATTATATGAAAAGCTGTAGGAGTCGCAGGCGTCACGGGATGACAGTGGAACATTTTGGTTTATAACCGGCCCAAATACGAGCTACTCCCAGTCCCTCATACTTAATGTTGGATGAAGGGCCCAATAGTAGTAATTCTATCAGAAGCTATAAAGGCTGGTTCTATCCAGTTAGGCTTCTACCCATGTACTACTGTACTACCATGGCACCAGGCCGAGCGGCTCATGTATTTGTCGACCGGGAGTAGGATAAAGGGAGGAGGTGTGTAGCTATATCTTCCCACATGCCAAAGGGGCATGAGCCCGAAGACAAAGAGGAGCGCGGGGGTAATGGCTCGTTCCAGCAGTGACCCTGAGAGTGTGAATGTCTATGTGTGCGTGCGCTCGACTTGTAGGGAGTTGTTCTACCATGTGAGTATGTGGGAGTAAGAGGAGAAACTTGTGGGTTTAATTTCTCGGAGTGTGCGGGTCTTTTCCCTCTATAATACTTTCTTTCGAATGGGAGTTGGTGTCTCTCTCTCTCTTTCTGGCTCTCAGAAAGTTGAGCTTCGTGGGCGTTTTCCATGTCATGGCCAACGTTGAATCAGTTGGTTGGTTACTCCTCATTATGTACTGCCCGACCATACATAGGCAGGGAAGATTTTTCCTTCGGCGTCTCTAATGCCCAGGCAAAAATCTCCAGTTTCAGCAGCGGTGCTCACGTCCGTGCCCTCGCATACTATTAGGTGGCGGCACCAGAGATCCATATGAAATTATTATCCCATAACGGCACTTCCCAGCCAGTCAACCAGATGGATGGATCATAGTATCGTCATCTTCAGATTTTCACACAATACCCTCC
>VYYI01004365.1:0-10574 GCA_021029175.1 Bilobella aurantiaca
TGAAAGTGCAAAGTATGCATTGAATTGAACTAATTATTCCTTTAGTCTCATTCATGATGTAAATATTGCTTTATAGCATAGCTTTGGCTTCTAGGTCTAGGAAGCACCAGTAATTCAATTATTAGAAACAACAGTAATATTATTGTTGTAAACTATTTATTTATTGTGCAATTCAATTTGTAACATTCTAAAGTACCAAAGAAAAGTACCAAAATAAGTGTTTTCTGTCTATTTTATTTACAAATATTATGCTCATATAAAGGTAGAAAAATTGTTCCGAATTACAATAACGGAATCGCCAAAAGTGCCGTATAGATTTCCAAAAAATCTGTACTTATCAAAGACTTATGAATATGTACAATATGCTTTAATAACCCTTTCTACAATACTGAACTCAGATTCACTGATGTAATAATTAT
The DNA here is from genome assembly GCA_021029175.1 of Bilobella aurantiaca. NCBI lineage: Eukaryota > Metazoa > Arthropoda > Collembola > Poduromorpha > Neanuridae > Bilobella > Bilobella aurantiaca. Next base: position 420 of record VYYI01004365.1, read on the forward strand.
TATCATAGATAATCTGCAGAGACTGGAACTTGGAATTGGAACTATGCAGAATTTCGTCGAAAAGACCCAAGTCCAGCGGGACCCCCTAAAATAATTTTGTTTCTGCAGGTGCCAACTCTTCCGGTTGTGACAAGATCTCGTGGTCGGCAAGCCCAGGTAGGAACCGGTCCGCTTGCGATACAAACTTCTCCATTCCAAAACCAAAGTCCTATAGGTGGACAAGGATTCTTTTCTTCTTTTTCTTCTTCCTCTCCGTCATCTTTACTGTCTTCATCTTCTTCCTCCTGTTCTTCTTTAGTTCCATAGTTGGCAGGTTTCTCAGTTGTACTTGTAGCTTTTTTACGACAAGGTTGCTTCATATAGTTTGTGCTATCGGTGGGATATTTGTTACATTGCTTTTTTTGTTTCTTGCCATAAGGGGTTTCCATGTAGGGTGTTTGTGGTTGAGTCGTTTCGTGGTAGATTGGATTCATGTCGTTCACCACGTCATTCCGATATGTTCCATGGAAATAGGAAAGATCTTTAGGTTTCTGTGGTTTTGCAGTCGGGAGTTGAAAAATATTTTGAAGGTAAGAATTCAAATTACTACTTGTACTTGCTCCCTGTTGTCCTCTGTACGTGCCTTGAAAAGCGTAGTTGTCATTTGCATTAGGTCTCTTTGCAAACTGCAATCCGGGAACAGAACTATACTGCTTTTGAGGCAACACAGCTTGTTGCACTAACATCGAAGCATCTTCTTCCAGATACTGACTTGGGATCTTTTGACCGTTGTATGATGCAGAAGGTGCACTTGGGTTTATTTGTTGCGGAGAACCAAATAGATTAAGGAAACTCATCGACTTCATTAGATTGTAGAACCAATTAGCAAATCCGGATTCGCCCTGATGAGAATTCTGGTACATTTGTCCATTGCTTGAATACGGTGATCCATAGTTAACAATTCCTGGATTCATCTGTCCATGTACTAAGACAGGTATTAGAACTTGCAATATTATCACAAGCACTTGCATGTTGAATTTTTAACACAGTTAATTGAGTAGATGTATAAATTACAGTCACTTTTGGTCTTGGAACTAAAGAAAATTAATTTGAACTTTTTAAGTGCATTGCACACATTGATAGCAAACGACACACCTAATCATACTTCAAAACTCTAAATGAATGGTAGTCGTAAGCTCTCAGAAGAATCAAGAAAATCGAATCAAGCCACCTCTTGAAGATACAACTTAAGAATGAGGAGATTGAATTGAACGATTAGGAGGTAAACGAAGAGGAATGCATTGGATAATTGGATTGGAATGCAGCGTTCTACTTAGATTGGGAAAGGCACGTTGGGAAGACCGTTCTTTCACAAATCGTAACTATAATAAGCAAAGGTTTATTTCATTCATAGATTCATAGACATTGATTTCGCCTTCAACTTCCATTAACTATCTACCTATACAAAATACAAAGTAATACAAACTACACATAATGATTTCATTGATGCAGAAGAAATATGTTTGGAAATTCTCAAGCTAAGATCAATACCGTATGCCACACACATAGAAAGAAATAACCATACACCTTTACCAAACTAGCTGACAAAATTAGAGCGTCTAATTTTAGACTGCAATGTCATGATAATATAATAAAACACCCAAGTAAAGCTTTAATAAGTTCCAATATTTATAAACTGTTATGTTATAACAACTGTTAAGGTTCACCCGTCAAAACAATAAAACAATGTTACCCTACATTCCGTCATTCTACATAGCATTTCACGCTCCATTTATTCCTTTCACTAAGAGTGAGCATAAAACTAAATAGGCTATATATTTGTTCTCATCGATTCCTCCATTTAAGCGGAAAGGCTATATTTAGATGAAAACTACCTACATAAACATGGTACTAGGGTTCAACACATTCCAGAAAAAGTACCTATGAAAAAGGAAACCATTGAAAGGACTTTGACTTTGTCCAATACGACTACATAATTTGTTTTTTTATTCCAGCTCAGTTATATTACATAAACCATACGTACACTTTTAATATTAGAACAGAGCCAGTAAAAGTATTGGAGATTGATACAATTTTATAACCTTAGAATGTACAAAACGTTACGGAGTTATGTAAGCTTAACAACATACGGCCCGTTCCACACCTGCAATTTGCAAATATAAATCAAAGCACGTTTGCAAGATAATCCTTCACTTCCCCGACATTTAATCGCCGGAATCCATCCTTGGTAACAACTCCTATTTCAATATTTTCGGCAGTCATTTGTCCCTCGAAGCTTTCCTTAAGGGCCAAAATAGCTGTATGAATAGCATCCTCAAGTTCGATATCATTTTTGTACCTGCAATTTTACACACCAAAATTAAAACATTTAAAACCATGTTAAGAATGTGTACTAAAATTGGAATTTAAGAGAATGGTAGTATTTACCGTTTTTCCAAGAAAGTTTTTCCGCTAATAAAATTCTTTCCCATAGCAGTAGCCTTCCAAGGAAAATATGCTCCGGAAGGATCACACTGAACCAAAAAGGGTTGATCTTCGTCCCATCCGCAAATCAATAAAGACACTCCGAAAGGCCGTACACCTCCTGATTGAGTATACTCTTGCATAACAGCAGCTACACGCTGGACAAGTTGGACAGTAGGAATTCTTTCTCCATAAGCCATTAGATACCCTTGGGCTGCTTTTCGGGCACTTCTAACTAAAAGCCGGTAGTCAGGTCCCATTCCACTATAACACATGCCAATGTACGGATTAATAGTTTCGATCTTCCAAACGCTCGTCCCATCGTACAGCAGAGACTTGTGTTTCTTTTCAGTGGCCAAAACTACTCCGTTTGTAGCTTTAATACCCACTGTCGGTGCTCCGGAAGCAACCGCAGCTAAAGCATATTCGATTTGAACTAATTTTCCAGACGGACTGAACGTTGTCAACGAAAAACTGTATCTTTCAGAAGAGGATGCCATCGTTAGCCTTGTTGATACCCTGACAAATACGTGTAAAGTGTTTCACCTCTGAAAACTGAAGAAACGGAAGCTTAATAAACCTAAGTAATATACAGAATGAAAAAAATTAAATATAGGAAATATTTTCAAATGGTACTTTACTAATTGCAATTCAGAAATAAATATGTTAATAGGTCAAACAAAAATCAAATCTAGCCAAACCTTTTATGATCCCTTTTCCGGTTCCTAAACTTCTCCGGTCCTTCTTGAATGAAAACTTGCAATTTAGAATGACAAGCAAAATTAAACTTTGTGCCTCCAACCTCCCTTCAAAGTTAACCGCTCGCTGGTATAAAAACTCAACGCAATGACAAATGAAAAGGAGCAGGCTAAAGCTAATGCAGAGTTATCCGACAGTGACAAAGTTCGACAATTCATGTATCCTACTATAAAATACAACACTGTTACGATAGCATTCTTTGCATTGAAAACTCTGCACTCCTTCATACAGACAGAAAACCTTCATGCTTTTTACCTCAATGGCAGTAGATGGCCAAAGCCCTCAACAAACTGATTCCTCCGTATTTCTTTTCTGACCGACAAAACCGTTGCTGTTAAAACTTCATGGAATTTTTTGCATTGTAAGTACATTTTTAGCAGTTACGATATTAAAATTATGTTTGTTCCTTTAATTAATTTTTATTCCAAAAGTAAGCATTGAAAATAATGGTATTCTTTTCTAAAATGGGTTGTCGAAATTCATTAATTCTGGTAAACCTTATCTACAAATGATTCTGCATATTTTAAAGTAATCATTAATCATGCTTGACAAATGACGTTTGCCAGCTTTGTTAACATGGCTAAAAGCATTTATTCAGCTTAAGGAAAGGACTTTACATCAGAATTCCTATTTCATTCTGCTTTGCCTACATGTTTACTTTTAAGGAAAGAAACTGGACAATAATATTCCACGACTATAAAATGTTTATACATAAATCGTATTGTAGGACGTGTTATGCAAGTAAGCACTTGTAGTAGTGTAAATAATATATGAAACATTTTGCAATTTATCCTTATTTTGTTTTGTTTACCCCTCGGCTTTTCTTTGGAATTCCACACTACATCTTACTGCACAGTACTTTAATATTTGATTATATAGACATTTTTCTTGGATCTATCGTCTGCATTCTGCATATATGGTGAAAATTGCTATAAATCTTACACATCAGTTCCAAATATCCGTAATTTTGCTGTCTAATGCAATGCACCATTTGACGTTCTATGTTATTCGACTATACATTCGGAGAAATACCTTGGATATTACTTTTAACTTGTTAAGGGAGCAAAGCATTTCTCTACATTTGAAATGATTCAGAAATTCTTTTTCCTAGTAATCCATTGTACATATGATAATAAACCTCAACTGCGGGCGACTATGTGATATGTAAAGCACGTTATATAAAAAATTATGTATTCTTGACTGTAAACACATATACATTTGTAGACTACTGACTTTTTGTGGGTAGTAGTATAAATGGTTTTGCCGTAAGCCAACTTACCCACATAACACAACTAAAGAAATGTGCACATATATGTTACACATAGATTCAGGATTTAGACAGAAATATTGCTTTAGTGCTTTGCTACTTGTATTGGTGTGTTGTGAAGTGTTTGACCATTTATAGCATATATAAGTAGAAAATGTCTCTGCGAGTAAATGCATAACATTCCTGTAGTGTACTAATAAAAGTATATAGCGTTGCAAGTTGCATGTTATTAGAAAGATAGTTTAGTAGATACCAAGATACCTACAGTGTGTGTATAACACAACAAAAAGTACCTATATGGTCGTAGTATGTATAAAGTACATGCTTTTACTTTCCTACAGACTACAGACCGAAACGGAACAAATTCGCAAACTCAGAAATTGGCTGGCTAAACTGGAATGAGTGAGTGAACTGTGTTGGGTGAGGAGTTGCAATAAGAGCCAAAGGCATGAACCAAAAAGATTTCATTCAGCAAGCAGAGACTTGAGTTGATGGAAGTGTGTAGTGTTTATTAAAGAGGAGAGTAAAAGTCTTGCCCTGCTTTCTGTTTTCTCTTGCTCTGTTTTGCAACATGCAAAATAACCATTAGGTTTACAACAACACTAGACTTAGACAAGGTAACAGTTCAGTTCTTTTCGTCAAACTGAATTTTACATTGGCTGGTCAGTTTATTTCAGTTCTCCTCACTTAGAGATATTTTATTTTCTTCGGGTGTACTCACCAAAGATTAAATTCTTGCACATGCACAGATTATTGTTTTCTATATTACACGGTTGTGCTTTTAAAGTGAATTGTAAACACATTTTCGCATACATACCATTTTATATTATTGCAAACATCCAGTAAAAAGTTCCTGCTAAACTATTTAAACCTCAGATTCACAATAAGTGTTTACAAACAGGAAAAGGAAAAACGTGAGTTCTATTTAATTTTATTGGAAGGTTATTGTATTACATTTCTTTCAACTGTTTACAAAATACAATTTCGACATACTTTTATTTCTTTCCCTTCTAAAGTTCTCCAATCTGAGAAATTTATGAATTCTGTCCCTTTTAATAGGTATTGTATTGCGTCTACTAATCTCCTAAGAGCGCTTTAGAAATATTTTGGAAGTATGCTAAATACTTATTGTTTATGTTTTTGCAGATTGTTCGTTGGACTAATTAACTTGAAAATGAAGAATTGGACTAATTCGAACTAACACTTCGAAAATACGAAATCAAGATTTTATTTTAAGTGGAAACCTTTTCCATTCATCTCAAGTTTTTGGAAGTTTCTTCAGAAATAACTAATCCCTCAAATAACTTGTGCTGTTAATCATATACCCACATAACATTTTGTTTACTCTTAATTAGTAATTACCGTCAGGTTGCTTTATTGGTTTGAGTTTCAAAGACTTTCGAACTAACTGACTGGCAGTGCAATCAGCTGTAATTCCAAGCGAAAAACGTGCTGATTGTATTGATACAAAACTCACCTGGCTGAGCAATTCTGTGGCATGTGTGACCCCATATTATTAAGTGACCTGGATTTCGAATCGACTTACTCATAAAGCCAGCAATAAGCATTTTGTTACGTTTACGTATCTTTTTTAAATCCGACAGATCTATTTTATATAGAATTTATTTAGTTGTTTAAGTGTTTCCCTTAACACATTCGTCATCATGGTGCAAAAATACCAGTCCCCCGTCAGAGTTTACAAATATCCATTTGAGCTGGTGATGGCTGTAAGTAAAATCTTAATCATCTAACCTTTGCCTTGTACTCATAATTCTATTTAACACTGATTTATTGCATTACTGAGCACGCTTTTCGTTTAAGGGCCTTTTGTGTGTCACCAAACGAATTTAGCTAACAAAATTGTGTTGCTTTGTATAACTATGCTCATAAATCGTTGAATATATGTTCAACCTTTGCCATAGAATAGATTTAACAGCTTGATAATTTAAAGTTTGCTTTGCAAACTATATTTCATATTTTCCTTAGGGATGGAGATCATAATTACAGTTAATTTTTTATATTGATGCAATCGGTAGTACAAGTAGATTCGAAACCGTTAATCAGTATGCATACAGCAGCTGTCATTATGAGTAACCTATATTTACAGCGTATCATTTCCATTGTCATCTATATAGTTCTGATGTACAAAGTGCATATGGATTTATTCTATTTGCACATGGCATGTGTGACTGTGTACATAACACATTCAATCAAGCAGTTTTTTCCCTACGATCAGTTGAACAAACACATTGTATATGCGAAAACAATGTCACTCCCACCTAGTACTGATATACAATAAAGCACACATTGACAACGCGACAGACAGAACAGATATATAGATTAAATAAATGGTTACTCGCTTAGCTCAGCAAATGCAAAAAAATCCAAAGTATCATTAAATTCTCTGTATGGATTAAATTATATTTTATTACTTTTCATCAGAAAAAGAAACGTTAGGTTAGCGTATGTATTGGTGTTAGTAACGTTCGGTTTGTAGGCATAATAATAGCTCTTACCTGTTTTCAGTGTGTATACACATTAATTAGTACAGCAGATTATAAAGCAATCTTTTAATAAATGGTTATGCGTACACCTTTGCTTCTACTACCAATACCAATCGTACGAAAAATGTGTTACACCTAGTACTTACTATTACTTAATTGAAAATGCGAATGCGAATCCATTGTGATGGTTGTATGAGTAGACATATAACAGTTTGTAAAAAATAATGTATGCGATAATTTACGGGAAAAATTCTGTCTGTTTAATTAAGAATGAATATCATGCAGAAAAGTGGCATTCATGAGTTTTGTGTATGTTTGTACCATATTCTGATGATTATGTGGATTCCACGTGTACAAATGGTAGATAATCGTAAAAAGTACACTACGTAGTGTATACCTACCTAGTTACTATAGAATATCTTGCAAATAGTACAATTTAGTTTACACAGTCAACCAACTAGTTCTAGTATAGTATTTGCAGTTCAGTAGCGTGTCTCAATAGCTAGTAAATAATATGACATGGTTTTGCTGACTCGCATGATTCTTTTGTTAATCGTTTTTTATCTGTACCACTGTTTGTGTGCATACCATACCATTTACCTCAAACATTAACATTATTATAACATTCATTTCTTCAACCTTGATGCTGAGCATGTAGATGTGTGTAATTTGATACAGTAGCACAAGTAGAATAAAATGCGATTCCTATGCTTAATTCAGTTCAGTTCAGTAATTGATGAAATAATGAACTAAAACTGTTCGCGAATTTTTCCAATATCATAATTTGATGCAACCAAACCAAACCAAACCACTGTCGCTGTTAATAAATAAATACATTCGCTTCTGTAAATATTAGATACAGCTGAACAGTACAAGTGTACATTGTTCACATTCACATCCATCATAATAGTAATTGGAGTTTGTTCTCTTTCTACACATTTTATTTGACTGATTTTTGTATGCATAAATGCAGTGGGAATATTACACGGAGTTTTATTAGGTTTAGGTACATTATCGAACAAGTTCGATTTTTGTTATGTATTGTGTATTGATATTCCATAGTCTGAACAATATATGTGCTGTGCAACAGCCTTTGACCGCCTTTTCATCGTAAGAATCATAACCTACTATACAAGTTAGTTAGGTGCTCTATTGAGTTTTTGTTTTACGGGGAGTAAACAAGTCGTAATAGCAATATTAAATACAGTAGGTTAGACATGGTTATATTATGAGTTCAAACAACCCAGACAATCTTCCTCGTTCAATTTCGTAATCTGTTTACACTATTAAAAACAATATGACAATCGAAATAATTAATTTTATAAGCAACACAATCTCTTGTGTTAGATATATCACTTTAATTGCCCACATAATATGCAAACGCAAACTACAATCACGAGTTAGAATTATTCACTTTTTTCTTCTTTAGACACTTTAGAGATAGTGCAAGACAATTACTTGTAAGATGCAGTAGTTGGAAAGGGAAAGAATACACATCATATAGGAAGTCAATACTAATTCTTGATTGTCTACTTCGACAATTATGTTGGCAATAGTTAATCATGAATATTTTTTCTTGGTTAACATAAGAAATGCTTGCTAAGGTAGTTTTGCACTGCGGTAGAGATCTCTTACTTCAATGTTCACTATTTTTCAGTACAATTTACACATTCTAAGTTAAAGCAACGTAAAATAGAGCTACAATATACTTAATCACACAAATATAACACTTACCGTGTGTTTACATTGCTACTGTAGAGTCTGAAGTATTTTAAATTAACTGTCTATGCAATATTTGTAAACACCTCACAAGAATCAAGCCTTCATTTAGTGTAGCATATTCCTTATTCAGTTTTTGTATAGCTTCTGTATGCAGTCTTTAGCAATGATGACCTATATACTTAAATTTTAAAAACAGCATAACAGATTTCACAAGTCATTCATGATTTTCCATTCTCCTTGAGGTTAGCTAACTTAAAAATGATCTATTTTTAGTGTGGGCCTAAATGTTGTAAAGAGCGCATTTTCGCATTTCAAAACGTAAATAAATGCAGTAACATCCGGAAAACAGCCAGATAGAGATTAAACAATCCTACTGACACAAAAAGATCGTTTACTGTTCCACAATGCAATTAAACAGATATTTATGTGGTTTTAAATGCAATATAAAATGCAGTAAGGCAATTCACATAGGTTTTGTTACAATTACAACTAAATGGGATACTCAAATACAATTTACTTTGGATAGGAGATAGTATTATTACACTGAAGTGTAGAGGCATCAATCAAATAATTACTTACAACTTAACGTATCTTTACTCTGGTAATCGCATTTAACTTATCAAAGTTAGACACTTAGTAGTAGAGTAGTAATCACACAGAAAGTGATGTAATGCTTAACGAAAAATTGTTAAACTAAGTCATATAGTAATTATACATAAAAGTTTTGTATTATCTCAATTATCAGTAGGTTAGTCAAGTGCAACACAAAACTTATGTCGGCATCCACTAACTAATAGTAGAACAGTGGAAGTAGGTATTGCGCCAAAGTTAGTTCCCACAGATAATATGAAAAGTTTTAATATGCAAAGTTTCCATCACTTTTAGTTTAAATGTTTTGTCTTTCGGCTAGAGTCATTTCTATATAAGTCTCTTAGTAAACAGGAAAATTAAATTCCAACAAACATTTAACATTAGATTCTTACCAATTAGCTGTGGCACTGTTAATTAGTAATGCGTACTAATAATGCAAGACATGAATTCCAAAGTTATGTGTAACTTAGTTTCGTCTCTGATTACAGAGTTTTCTTGTTTAAACTTTAGATTACATTCATCCGCTCTATGTATGTATTAAAGAGCTCTCAACTCTCAACAGAGGTTAGTGTAAGGTTTCCGGAAATGAAATCCCCAAAACAACAGTAATAATATATTCCGCGTTTATATTACAAATTAACGCGTAAATGCCTTATCTATTTTATTTTAATAAACCAAGCCGTTGAGGAATTCAAGTAGAGACGTAAGACGCTTCATTAAACAACGCAATAAACAACTTAAAATAAACATCAACTTACAAGCTATAATGAATTGCTATTCTCATATCTTGTGAAGGAAATAATATGATTAAGGACTAATTGGATTTCTGAATGAATGAATGAATGAAAT
>VYYI01004366.1:0-10573 GCA_021029175.1 Bilobella aurantiaca
GGCAAGATCGACTGCATCACCGTCATTTCCATCAAATTTGGTACCTACACCTGCCAAAAGTATGACAAATATTTAAAGGACACAAAAATGGGTCAAATACAGACACGAAATCTCCCAAAATCACACAAGAAAGATGCAAGTATTCTATTATGATAAGAAACACACCCCAAAAGCAGTGTGTTTTGTGCACCTAGGGTGGCGTCGTCCCCCTGGCGGCGAAACTTGGAACTACGTGGTGGCGGCGTCGCGACCTACGTAGTGGCGCCACTGGTGGTAGCATGGGTCAACTACGTAGTGGCGCCAGTGGTGGTGGCGTGGGTCAACTACGTTGTGGCGCCACTGGTGGTGGCGTGGGTCAACTACGTAGTGGCGCCACTGGTGGTGTCGTGGGTCAACTACGTAGTGGCGCCACTGGTGGTAGCGTGGGTAAACTACGTAGTGGCGCCACTGGTTACGGCGTCGCTGAACTACGTTGTACCAATGCACTGGTGGTGGCATGGGTAAAGTAGGTAGTGGCGCTACTGGTGGTGGCGTGGGTAAAGTACTTAGTGGCGCCACTGGTAGTAGTTTTGGTAATTCATCTAGTGACAGCTAAATACACTGAATTAGCTCTAAACTATGCAGTGACGCCAATATCGAAGTTACCAAAACTCTACGGGATCTATTTAGCAACAAAGGTTGTATGGTAAGTGAACTACTTATAAATTTATAGCAATGAGAATTTTAGTTGGTTAATACGTCATTAGCGGATAACCCCATCCACAGGATCGAAGTCAGGAGTGGAACTTCCCTTGTGTACGTTATGATTTTTCAACCCAAAACGTTCGTTGTTTTTCAACCAGACTTTGCTGCGTAACACAGACCACCATTTTCTTATACGGCGTACAAAGTATAGTGGTAATAGCTCGCAATGACGTTGAAGCGTGTTCTTCAAGAAAGAAGTTTCTGCCTTAAATTTGACATGCTTGAACTCGGAATTTTCAATAGCTGTAATCATAACCTTCCAAACGGAGTAAGAGGAGTGTAGCAAGCAACTGTTACATTCAATTGCAATGAATCTTTGTGGTTACCTTAACTGCGTCCAATGCACTGAACAAACCTGTTCATGGGTAATATTTTCTCGCAAGTCTGCAGAGTGTACAAATAACACTGGGGATATTTCAGATCCCATTACTGCAATAGTAGGACCAGGAGGAAATTGTTCCGCATCCCCATTGGATTACGCATCAACATGGTCAAAAATAACAGGTAATCAGCTTAAATATTTGTGTGAAAAAGCGAGTAAAGCTTGTATTAAGAGCGTAGCATAAGTGTAAAGCCGGATTGAGAAATCGGGATTGTCTTCTGGTAAACGCTAAATTGGTAAATGTCTTTCAGGAATCATTATCAGCTCCCTCATCGGTTGGATCCTTACGTTGGGATTTTTTGGTTGTCGAAGACTTTTTCGTTACGTGAAGTCGATACGCTCTCGTCATCAAACTCCAGAAGATCCGGATGAGTCAACTGATAGTGAAACGCTTATGTCGTACATCAATGATATTCTAAGCAACATGCGCAGGACCGCAACTCATGAACCTGACCAATCTAACAGGCCATCACGTGAATTTATGTCAAGAACTACCGTTCCTGATGAAGACCGTCGAAGAGTCAGAAACCTTAGCAGAACCAGTCGGTTACGGGAAAGTAATAATAATTTTTCCCCGTCTAGATATTCATATAGCAATGAAATATTTTGGTTTAAGTCAAACAAAATCTTGAAAAGGTTTTCGCAGGGTTTAATGCTCTCTTCGGACAACAGGCTGAAGTGCTAGTCACTGGATTGGTTAATCCCAACTACACATATTTCAATGAATTGGAATCTTTTGAAGAAGTTTATTTCGATGCGGAAGATGGTGGAGCCGAATGCCAGCAAGATAACCCAACAGGACTGCCAACCGCTGGAAATCTCGGTGACAATGAGGTACATGAAAATATAGCTACTTCTACCATTCTTAAAAGTCGCCAAACTTCACATGAATCCACACCAATATTAGAGGGAGATGACCGAAAAGAACAAGAACGCACTGAAGGTTTTTTGCAAATACCAGATCCCACAATGAATTCCGTATCGAATGACAACGACAGAGCAGCAGCGGGTCCATCACGTCGTCGACTTCGAGAAGACCAACTCCTCATGTTGGATTTAGCTCGAAGTGGGAGGTTTGAGGATGTTGTAAGCGGTGAACCACTACCTCCACGGTCAACATAATAGTATAAAATTTTGACGCTGTTCATGATGAGTGTAACTGTTGCGAGTAATGAGGTGCGAAAATCAATCAGGAGGAAAATTAATTGTTGGGATTCTTTAATTATATGAATTTTTGCACATAATGAATCCATGTAAAGTTAGAATTGCAGTTAGCATGTCGTACTGTTACAATTGAAATTCGTCCGTTTTGTAATACAATGTACCTCTTACTATTATATGCTTTTGTGATATGAACTACCAAAGCTCATAAGAATGAACAGATTTGGAAGAGATTCCTTGGAATACCACGCCCTAAACCATTAATTTTAACGATGTAGATAAGACACGTACACTCACACCATGACTGTTCAGTTGATTTTCAAAATCGAATGCCACGACTGCGTCTCAAACAATCAGACTTGGATTTTTAAATATTTCAATTCTATTTGCATAGACAGTCTGGAAGATTTCGAAGAAAAATTTTACTCTTACGCGATTGTAGTATCTGAGTGTAACTACACTAATCAGGGTAAGAATTTTTTGGAATTGTTATCTATTCAATTTCAATCTCAGTGCCATACAAAACACGCGTAGTTGAGAAACTTTATCTGCAAAGTAAAAATTTAAGTTTATTCCGTTTTGCGTGCAGTAATACCGAATTATACCACCGTGGATTCGGCAGGAGCAAATTTGGTACATTTCCTTATTATTGGTAAGAAAACTAAATGAAGCTGTTAAACTTAAATCGAGAATTTAAATTAAAAAAGTGTTCAGTTCCCATAAATACTTAACTACAGGCTTACTACTAACGATGCTTTGCATCCTGATACTTGTTGGCGTGCTGAAGACATACAAGAGAAGACGTCCTGAACATTCTGCAAACAATAATTTTCATGCACGGGTATACAGACCATGCTCCATTGAAATCACTCGTTCCGATTTGTTTGACCGTGAATCAGCATTGTAATATATTCTACACAGAATATCATAGATTTTACACTTAAACAACTAAAACTCAATTTTGTAAATGATTTTGCCACCATGTGTGAATGGCTAGATTAAAAAAATTGCAAAGTTGCTCTGGTGCATTAATGGGAAGGTTCACAGAATCTTGTGCCTCAGCTGTAATATTTTAAAACACTATGTATCTGCACTCGTGTTAACTTAAACTTGTGTTTTATTATTATTATTACGTTTTACGTTACAATCATTAAAAAGACTCACCAACTATCCTGTCAGTCACAGATGTTTTGTTTTGGAGTTGCACATCTCCACCGAAATTAACGGCAGCGGGATGATTTTCGCTTTCCAACACATTTAGCGGAAGATGGTCCAACTCAATCTCTATCATGAATATTTTGAATGTTGAAATAATTATCAAAGCGGAGTGTAAAAGTCATTACAAATAAACATTGGTCATTTTAAAGTTACCGTCAACGTCTTTTATAGAATTACTGAAGACAGTTTGGGTAGCCTTTTCCTCAGTCAAGTGCAAACCATGCAAAGCGGCTGAGCTTGTACGGGCGACAGAATGTAGAATTTCTTCCACAGGCATAGATTTATTTTTTCTCCTTCGTTGCAAGCGATTTCCCAGCACAACTTTGGTTGGACCTTAAGATTAATTAATAAATTTACATTCAATTTATAAATTATGAAGTTGGCATTCAAGAGGTTAAGTGCAATTCAGAAAGCAACGCATTTACAAAAAAATCTGGATTAAGAACTTACATTTGGGAATATCCCTTAGGTGATCTTGTTCTTGACCTAATTTGTCCAAATGGCAACTGGGAAATTGTTTCCCTGTAGATCGATTTTTTTTAATCTTGCGCCAACCACTTTTAAATTTTTGTTGAAATGTTTTTTTCCCTTCTGGTAACATCTCTTGCGAAGCAGTCTTACTCTTGTGATGCAAACAATATTTGCTTTTGAATTCCCGCCGATGGAATTTGCCAGTGATAGTAGTGGACGGTAGAAGGTGCTTCACGCTGCTTTGGCACTCAGAATTCTCCAGTTTGGAAGACTTACGTCTTACCTTGCATGGAATTTTATAGCGTGTCGGGCTAATCTTCTTGTATAAGTTGACTTCTGACTCTAAAAAGTCCTCCAGTAAAACTACCACGCGAGTTTTACAACAAATTTTTTCAATTTTTTCGTTAGATTCACTGGCAGCCATGGTGGAATATGTGTTCGCTCTGAAATCACGACAGGAATGATATTGCTTCCTGGAAATATGAAATGTTTTTCCAACCCATACCAATGTAAGTTCATTTAGGATGCAAGCAATAAAACTTTTGGACCAGCTTTGATCATAAAATGCAGTTGTAATGCATTGAAGCAAATATTGAGTTCCAGGATGAATAAATCTTCAATTTTACGAGCTGGGAGTATGCAATCCGATGCTTTTCAGTTTCGGGAAACAACCCGTGGAGACAACCCTCCGCCATGAGCTGCCATGAGTCTCCTCCGATTATTCATTGAGGGTAGTGTATTGCGTAACATTACGAGGTTGTACATATCGGCAGCTGATTCCGATGGCTATAATTTTTCATTCCTATTCAATATTTGTGAAAGTAATGGCAAGAAAGCATCACAGTGTAGTATACACTTTACTTTTAGATACAAATATTGTTCGGTGAGATGAGCAAAACAAGCGGTAACTGATTTCTCATAATAATTGTAGGTATTTTTGTGAATCCATCCAGAAAGAATCAAAAAGATGTTATCCACACGATACTAATATTGAAAATTACATTTTCCTTGTAAATTGTGCAGTAGAAAGTTACTGATGATTTTATTCCATATTTTGAATCGATATGACAAATGTCACCGTCCTCAGTAACATCAAATCTTGATCAACCTTTTAATGACCTTTTTGGATACAAATTTACAAGAATGTCAGTGGATTCATGATCGGATGTCCGACTAGTCCTACGTAGATTTGTGCAGAATTTGGTTTTCAAGTAATGAACATGAAAGAATTATGTGCTTCAAAACAACTTCAATGAGCCTCCATGATTTATCATATATTTTTGCCCATATGATATTACCCTATTCTATTTACAAAAACTCTCTCTATATCCTTCATCCACAGGGTTCACAAACACTGCATTCATTCATAACTACAACTACGTGTTGCGTCACGTCTCGAACGCACCCACAAAATAATTCGCGTAAAAGAGAGAAAAAATCTCTCAATCCACTGGATAAAAAGCATTATGCCATTAACACATTTGCAAAAATCAACGCTACATATTACCATATTACTGAACCTTCATGCATTTCCATCATTAGGCTCGTCTACAGAAGCATCCCATGTTCCCATACAATTCAAACATGTTTGGTATCGTGCAAGAATTACGTAACGCCAAAAGTTAAAAACTGAACCACCACCCACCCCAGTAAAGCTTTTTAACATAGACTCAAATGAGCAGAAATGCGACCTCCAGAAGGACCCTCCACCCCAGACACGTTACGCAAGTTATGCACGCTACCTTAAGAGGAAAGCAGTAGTAATAGCAAAAATGAGGATAAGTATGAGTATGAGTCGGAAGTATGAATATATGTACTCGTGGAGGAGAAAAGGTACTTTTGGAAATGAGGTCTTGTGGCTATGAATTAATGTATAAACTGTTTTGCACATTTATCATTTTATTATTATTATTCCATTCCACTATGCATTCCTTTACTTCTCAGATAGTTCGGTTGTATATATATATATATATACACTTCTCGCATGTAAGAAACGAAATTTCTTATGCCACATTCCGAGAAAAGAAATGTGGGACCACATCACCCCGGGAACTTCTCTCTCACCTTAAATGATACTGGTTGGTTGACATACAAGTGGTATCCTTTTCTATCATGACTCAAACGAATACGCAGCCCTGGTACTCTCAGATGAGGGTTGGACCAGTAGTCTTCGCATTGACGGTTCTGGGAAATATCCGGTAAGCTATCAAAAAATGGAATGAGTCCAGAACTTCCTACCTTCTTCTCGTCAATTTCATCTATAATAGGTTCAAGGAAAGAAGCAATTTTTCCAGTCTGGTTTCCAAAGAAACTGATACTGGTAACCTTTCCAGATTTCTCCTGTCGTCCAAGATAAACGCGAAGCATGCCTGCGTCCATTATGAAACGAGCATGCACACCAGCATCAATCTAGAAAATCAAAATATTAATTAAATATATGGTTGTATCGAGTGAAAAAGAATTATTCTACAAATTGCACAACTTACCATGAAAGAATTTTTGAAGAAATCCCATTCCCATGGACAAGCAGATTTGTTTTCAGAAGAAGTATTTTCCTCAGGACGAAACTCTTCCACAGGTTTCAAACCAACCAGGTTGTAAGTTGCGCCAGTAAGTCGTGCTTCTAGTTTCTGTAACCGCTCGTCCTCCATGGTTTTGGGAGTTCCTGAACTCAGTGTAGTAATCCGGACTTTCAAGTTTTGCAAGCGTTCTTCTTCTGTTTTCCGTGAGAGATCCATGATGAAGTTTGGTGAAACGTTAGAGTTAGAATGAAGCTTGAAATACAACTTTCGATATTTATACCAAACGGATGCTAACCTCCATGCGAGAAAACGTTTGAAGGGAAATGCAGCTGCAGCTTTATTGTCACAAAAATGCAGCAGAAACGATCCAATTGTTACAGAAACGTTATGAATAGGATTACTCTTGTTTTCACAGCTGTTCAATAAATCAACGTCAAACCTTTTACAAATATACAATTTTATTTTTTTCAATAAACAATTTATACAATTTTTTTATTTGTTTAGGATTTAGTCTTTACAAAAATTCTATTCCCAATTTTATTACTTTACACACCTAATTTATTCAACATCCATAGTCGCACTGCATTGACATCCACTGAGTTTGTGGTGAAAAAAAGGTAAACTCAAATTTCTATCTTCGCTCGAGTAATAAACCCGATTGACATCTAGGTAATGAAATGCAATTTTATATACAGTCATGTTATAAAGTTTATGGTTAATGGATCTTATGCAATCCATGTTCAATCTTACCAGCGTTTCATTCTGAAGCAAAGTTTTGTACGTGTCGGTAGAACAACGTAAACTTGCGCTAGGAATACCCTTACATTTAAGTTCATTTGAATTGTCAAAGTATTTCAGCGCGTACTGCTTGGATTTCAAAAATACTGCCTCGGAAATATCTATGGATTCAATTTTCCATTTCCCTGAAACTCCTGCATTTAAATTTACAAGTTCTTTATTCTTAGCAAGCAAATCGCAATCGCTGGGAACCTTTGAAAAATCAAAAAAGTCCTTGTGACTTATAATATCTTTGAAAAACGATTTTTCTGGGTCATGGATGTAGCAAACCGCAGAATCAGTATCCATGTATGCCATGCTACAACGCTCGCCAAATACTTTTTTTAGCTGTTGGTAATAACCCTCATAAAATATCTGTTTTGCATATTCCAAAACAGTGAAACCACTCTGAATTATTTTGTCTTCCTCAAGTTTTTTCGGTTTTAGCAATATTAAACTCAAGTTTGGTTTCAGTGGTACAAAGTCTTTTATCCGATGACTGCTTGAAAACTCAATTGCTTTTTCCCTGCTTCTGCAAAATTGAACCTCTAAAAGGTTCTTATTAGACATGAGTGATCTCCCGTAAATACTATTACTCATCAATTTGATAAAATCTTTCCCAGACTTGGAGGTTTCTAATTTTCTCAATTGAACATTATCCTCAATATACTTTCTAAAGTACGGCTTCTCGAGAAACTTAAACCCACAATGTATTATCTTAAGCTTTATTCCCATCTTCAGATAATATCTTAACGTTGTGTAGTGAATTACGTAGTTCTCCTTATCTGAACAGTCGAGCAAAAGTTTTTCCTGAGTTGTAAAGGACTTGCCCACAGATCCCAACTTTTCTACAAAACGTTTTTGAATACGTGATAGCTCCTCAATCCTTATTGCTTTTTTCGTCGGAGCAAGGGGTAGATCGGATGTAGTGTCATGTAAATGGTGTGGATACTCTAAATCAACTTTAAGTATGTAACCTACATCGTCACTTCCAACCACATCACTTTCCCAATCGATAAACTCCAGAGTTGAGGTTGGTACCCATTCGTAATCACTCATAGGAAACTTCCCCAACATAGCATGTGCATACAGAGAGACCTTATCAAAGTATGCAATATGAGTACGCGGTTGGCTTGGGTCGTAACCAGCTGGGCATCTCTCATTGTTTGCATTCAAAATCTTTTTAGTTGCAAAGCAAGTCCCCCCTCGTATTCCATCTTTGACCATCTGCAGCATTTCTCGGTCCCTAATGTAGTCTACAACTGCTCCTGTTTTGTACAAAAAACTTTGCCATGCATACGAGCTGGTGGTTACCATGTAAGCTGGGTCCAACCCGTAAATCTTCATACCATTGTTTCTAAAGTTTTCGAATACGACAGCCAAGAGCAAAGTATCTAGCATTGTGTACAATCTGGTGTACTGCCTAAAATCTCTAATTCCAAGCTTTTCACAAACCTCGTGCACACCATTCCAATCCTCATCTGATATTTCCGTTCCTTTCAAATCGTTGCTAAAATATTTACGACCAGGGATTTGCACCCCATCTTTCAAAACCTCTGGTCCAGTCAGATAGGTGTAGGGAAACTCCAACTTTCGAAGCAGATGTTTCAATTTTTCTTCAGTACATTCCACACCTGGGGCCATACAATGGAACCCCTCTTTGACAAGAGAAAACGCGGAACTTCCATCTTTTTCCAGATTTTTTACCAGTGTCGCGAGACTTGTGTTCAGGAATTGTAGACTGTCTATGAATCTCAACTTGACTCGATTTCCCATTCGCGTGGATGGTGTCAGGTTTTCAAATGCTGGATTAAACATGTCCATCAGGTACATGTTCTTGGCAGTAACTGACAACTGCACAAATTTTTCCTTCGTCTTTGCAATGACATGAATATCCTTCTCATCAATCAAGTCTGAATCAAATGCTTGAACAAGAAGATGATGATCAAATCCCGTTCCGTTGTGTGCGACACAAACCAATTCCTGCTTGTACCTTATCTTGAGGTTACATCCTTGACACAATGCACCTGCATATTCACCTATAAATCAAAAAAATAATGTTAACTTGTTTAGCAAACTACAACTTCTTGCAAACTTACCAGTGAAGTGGTTATGATGAAAAGTTTCTAGAAGTCATCTAGAAGCTCGCAGTCAGATAAATCTTCATCCTTTCTCTCTCTATTGTTTTCTCCAAACTCTCGATTGCAGAATTGACAGTTTGTTGCTGCTTCATGCTGTCGCAGTACTTCTTCCGTGGGTACGACGAGGTTATTTGTCTCTCGTATTTCATTTATAAGAGACCGCGCAATTGTAAAAAGGCGATTGAAGAAGTGGTTCACAACATCTTCTCCGTCATAATATTCAAATTTGATCAGACGTAGGACCCCATTTAGATTGTTTACAACAGCAATGGAGTAACTTGCTGGCGTGTACTCATGATTTACGATCGTCCCTTTCCCCTTTTCACGGTCATTAACCGGTACACCAAACGTTTCGAAATCGTAGTAGAGTAGATAGGGATAATTTATGGTTGCTTCTGGTCGTGAAAACTTCAATCTCTTCCACTTGTCAGGAAAAAATAATTCTTGTTCTTCTTCAGGTTTACCACAAGCTGAAATGTGAATCATGTACTGCTGCTCTTTCCTAAATCTCTTGAAACAATGCTGACACACCAGACTTTTCTCACCACTACCAGTAGCAAGAAATGTATTCAAGTCAGTAATAAGAGCGAAATGATATTTCGTATCACTTCCAACTCTCTCGTGAATAAGAAAAAGATTTATCACTTTTTCATAGGGTTTTTTGCTTTCTCGCAGAAGAATAACATTGTTTTCCCTGTGAGAGAATACATTAATTTTGCAAGTCACTTTATTTTCGAAGCAGGGGACGTCTGTATGCACATTCACATAACCACCATCTACATCACTGAAATCGTGTTGATCAAAATATTTCTCCCACACGTTGTAGTTCCGTCTTTCCTTTTCAGGAACCTCATTCCAATGAAGACCAGCAGCAACACAGTACATGAAACATTTATTGTTTGGGTTTTTAAAGTTTACGACTCCTTTCCGAAGGAAGGGCATCTTCAAATGACCATTGGCACGAACGTTTGGAAAAAGATGGGTCTCACTAATCTTCACTTCCATGGATTTAATCTGTTTCACATTCCATCCACTACCATGTTCGACAAAGTTATTTTTTTTCTCAACAATTTCTGAAGCACAGTCCATTACCACGTCTTCAATGTCTCCTTCAGAATTTAGAGGATGAAGTTCTGAGTAAAAGTATGCAATGTCGG
>VYYI01004367.1:0-10573 GCA_021029175.1 Bilobella aurantiaca
GTGTACGTGTGTCTTTCTGTGTGTGTGTGTGTGTGTGTGTGTGTGTGTGTGTGTGTGTGTGAGTGAGTGAGTTTTAGAGTTGTAGTTTGTAGTGCAAGGATGCACTGGACCTCGCAATTTTTTTTCAGCCTGGAATATACTTTCCCAAATGGACTTTCCCTGTATTTATGAGGGCAACGACGTGTGCCGTATGCACTTGTGTGTGTGTGTGTATGTGGGAGGAATGGGACGACGGAAATATGTGAAGTTGTACGGAAATTCTTTTTCGGTAGAAAACTACTCGTGCTAGCACTACTGGTCGCACTATACAGTGAAGCGCATTACTATCACAAACGGGAGGCTCTCCCCAAAGAGGAAAGTTGAGGAAATGAAGCTGAATTCATTAGCCATGTCCTCCATGTACCGCCCTTTCCTTATTTTCCTGAGGGTACCCGCCTTTTGTCATGTGTGAGCGGGATTAGAGCCAGACAAGCCGGTGGGATTAGTACAGTGCGCCGTTCTTGTCCTTGCCGACGACGGGATGGAAACAATAAAGTCAGTCGGAAACTCCTCCGGTGGGTCTCAACTGTTCCTGTTAAATGAGCTCGAGCTTGAGTGAGAGTGAGAGGGAGAGAGAGAGAGAGAGAATGGGAGAGAGAATTTGCTCAATTATTCCCCCATTAATTCCAAGGACAGAGTTGGGCAGTTCTGTACATGCTGAGCCAAGGTATTCCGACGATTCTTAATAACAGTTGAATGGGCCGACTGGAATTAACTGTATGCGGAGTAATGAGTTGGGATGGCAGTGGGGATTTCCAACTAATCCCAATAAATGATTAGACGAGGGGATATGGCGGGGTTTAAAGAGCCCGCCGTGCCGCATTCTTCATTGTAAAAATGGGGGCTGTAATGTCTATTTGTCTTTTGCTGATTCCAGGCGGGCACGAGAGACTCGGAGATGAGGGCTTGGAGGGATGGGAATAAGAAGAAAGCTGGATCCCTTGGGAGCAACAGCAATAGCGGTGGGCTGAAGCAACAGCCGATAGGAGATGAGTCGAGGATGAAGCAACAGCAACACCACCAGCAGCAGCAAGTCAAGCCGCAGCAGGTCCCTGAGCGCCCGAGGAGTGAGCAAGGTAGCCCGAAGGAGTGTCAGGAAGGAGCGGAAATGACTGTGGACAGGCAGCAGCAACCCGCCCGTGTATCTCCTGATAACATCCTTCAGTTTGCTGCCCTGCGAGATGAAGTGGCACACATCCGGGAGGAACATTTTGCCATTAGGGAAACCCTGTTCAAGAAGGAAGGGGAATTGGATCGGACGAGGAGTGCATTAGAGAGCATTGCTGAGGAGCGGGATTTCCTCAAGAAGAAGGTACATACATGTGGTCATATCCCAATCCCATTTATCGTCATTTGGGAGCTCTATTGTATATAAATTTGGTAATTTTACCTTTCTACGACATGGCTATAGCGTGCTACCGTGTGGAAGCGCTTATAAAGGCATGGAAGAGTGTGAGGGAACTCGGGGGATCTTTTCGGAGAAATTGTGTGGACATGTATACAATAATATCCGCGAGAGTATTTGGGTAGTGTGCAAGAAGTCTGGGGATGCGTGGAAGCCGTGTAGGTGTGGTGTGCAGGTGATTTTTGGGGACTCATTTGTGATAGCGTGTGGAATGGATTTACCTGGAGGGGGAGAAATGGTGTCGGTGACGAGGGCGACGTGGGGGTGGTGATGGAAATTAGGATCTAATCTCCTTAAGTGATAACAAGGCTGGGAGGACTTTCTGTGGGATATCCAAATCCAAACAGGGCTAATGACGTCAAGTCTTTGGGAGCATGTGGAATGGAGGGAACGGGGTAGGATGGAGCTATGGATATGTGGGTACTTATGAGCGCAATAGTAGTCGCGTATAGGAAGAAATGAAAATAGCCGTTATCGCTGTAGCTTTTGCCTCAGGGGACCCATCCTGCGGTGTGCTAATTTAGATTATCCGCCTATGATAGACATTACTTATGGCTCCGGGCTAATCTCTTGGAGGATTTCGAAGCCATCCCGATTTTCCAGCTTATTAGGCTCTCGGCGAGCACGGGGAAAGTTATAGGCGCGGTGACTGTGAATGGCGGCGCGGCCGTGGAGTTGCTGTGGTTGCAGAATCGGCTTGTTTGTGTGTGTGTGTGTATGCCCGCGTCTATGGGTGTGTGTCTTTGTGCGGATGTGCATGCGTGTGTGTGTTTCTGTAAGCGGTTGTGTATGCGTCTGCCTACATGTGTGTGTGTGTGTGTCTGCGTGTGTGTCGGTGTGTCTACGTGAGGACACGTTAATTTGTATGCCTGCGTGTGTATCCTAGCCTGTGCGAGTGTGTGCGCACGTGAGTTCAGGTATGTAACCATGTTTCTGCTTGTGTGTGGGTGTGTGTGCGTGTGTGTGTGGAGACACATTAATAATTCGACAGACTCGGTTGAGGTGAAGCCATTCTCTCCGCCGGCATAACGGCTCGCGTTTTCAATTGCACCTGGAGGAATTGGAGGGAGCATTAGGAGGGATTTCCATGCTCTTCTTGGCTCCAATATTAAAATGTATGAGCGGATGGATTGGAGTGTGGACGGAGTATTTGAACATATGATGGCAGTTTCATCATCATCCTCATACATACTACTATACTATTACGACTACCCCAAGCTAAATAATGGTTCCGTACCCCGGAACCCGGAACCACCAAAAGTTCGTCCATCTCCATTTTTACTAATCTTTGAGCCATAGACATAGCCATAGTCAGTCAGTCAGTCCATGCTCTCCGTCTTCCTGGAAATCCATGGATTCAAGGTTTTGAGCTCTTGCCTCAAGATTTTAGTTGAGTAGATTTCTTTTATTTCCATTCCCACGGATTCAGGTCAAGCGTGCAGAGGTTGGGAATAAGTCGTGATTATTTCTGGCTACTTCTCCCAGGCTTGTGACTGTACATACTATAGGCGAGACATTGGTGTATAAAGTTGTGGGGAATATCCGTGATGCATGGTTCAGCCTGTGTGTGCGCCCAGCAGGATAGGAGAGGGAGGGGAAGGCAATAAAACTGACAGGTTCTATTTCCTTTTTCCAAGCCGGACGGGGGAGGGGGTGCGGTGGCGGCATTGGCAATGGCAGTGGCAGCGGCAGCGGTGGTGGGAGGGATCTACTTTTATGGAATTTCCAATCTTGGAGAGAAGGAAAAGGTTTGCTCGTTGATGCCCCTCCGTTAGTTTATAGTGTGGGACCGGGACGGTTGCGTAACGTATGGACTTTGTATTCGGATTCGCCCAGCTAAGGTCCTTCGGGGTTCATAAATTCCTCCTTTTCCACAGAGGGGAAGGAGGAGGAGGAGGTTAGGGAACAGTATAACAGGGAAGTATCCCTGCATCCACCGCCACACCACCAAGGTCTATCTTCTTCTGCCTCTGATAAAGCCTTTGAGCTACATAGATACGACTGTTTTTCCCCCCTTGCGTTCTTTACTGTGGTGATGGTAGTAGCACAGAGCTTGCACCATACAGCGGAATGTTTTCAGTCTGTGGGAAAAGTCATTTAGTCCCTACCACTGCGAATAGGGGAAAGGGATGCAGAATTAATTCAGGTCAGAGCCGCCGAAGGCCGGGATCACTGGATTTCCCATGCAGATCCAACCATGACCCTCTCAATTGTAAATATAACACATTTCTCAGTGGTTCAGCCTCTGCTGCTGCTGCTGCTGCCGCCGTCGCCGCCACTCGTCTCTTTGAGCCGACTTCCCCGGATTCCATACATAGCCGCCACCGCAATCCTTTCACAGGGAAACCTTCAGACTCGGATCAGGATGTCCTAATGATGAAATGGAAGAAGCTTTTATCCCGCCGCACCCAGCTGTCGCAACTTCTCGACGAGACAGACAGAGACTTTCGTGGAAGGGCAGTGTGGGGAAAGGCGATAGTGGGATGGAAAGATGGACGAGTGCATAAATTATGAGTCAATTTCCAGTGGAAAAGTTCTATGGCAACCCCAGAGGCTCAAAGTGCGAAAAAGTGTAGGAGGAAGTGAAGGAGGAGGAAGCGATTTGGTTCTTCTTGACGCGTGAGGGAAATCAGCTGAGCTGTCGTAATCCCGAAGCTTCTGGCCTGGCTGGACTAAAAAAACCGGGAGGGAGGAGAGGGCTGTGGGACTGAACCAGTTGCACGACATTGAATAGGATAGGTTGTAGACAAGCGGGAGACCTTATATGGCCCCAATTTATAATGCTCCACTGAGCCCTTTAGTTATTCAGCAGGGTGCGTGCGGATGGTTGCGGGTTAACGGACGGGAGAGTCATGGAATGGAACTGGCTGGGTGGTGGCTATGACAGACTATATGGATATTTCTGTGCGATCATGTGTGCGTGATGCGTGGTAGCGGATCCGAAACGACGACGACGATGACGAGGGCAAAGGTCCGGCGGCACAAAGTGGCTGGATGGATGGATGGCCGCGATGGGGTAGTCGTGAGAAAGTAGATCAGGCCCATTATAGGTTGGAGTGGGAGCTGCGTAAAAGGTTCCGCCCACCCCGTACGTATACTTCCGTGTCAGAGCCTCTCCCTCTCTCTCTCTCTCTCTCACAAATAATGATGGCTCGGAGGCGTGATGTGAGGAATTAAAAGCTTCATTTTCCTCTGGGGGGTTCAATGGGAATGAGTTGGAAAGGATGGGAGGAATAACATCTCACGTCCAGTCTTTTCCATTGTAGTCAGATTCGGGTCAACCCTGTGGAGGGTTTCCAGTATTATTTGGCGATGATGAGCCGGGGCTGTGGAAGGCTTAGTGCGTGCTTGTTTTTTTCTATTTGTAGGTGCGGGGGTTGTGGTGGGATGCCCATTTATTAGTGCAGGAATTAATGGCGGCGCGAGGGGTAGCGGAAACGGATGTGTGTATATGCACATATGAAGATTTCTACGGCCGAAATTCCCACTCATTCGGGGTCGTCACGGGGTCACGATTAGAGGGACAGTAATGTGTTGACTTGGAAGTGCTGATTGGACAGAGTAGTGTGCTGACTACACTCGCACTTTTATCAAATAACTACATAACTAACTCTTTGGACTTGTTCCGGGTTCGCAGGTGTACGAGTTGGAGTACCTCCTGAAGCAGTCCCCGAAAAAGTTCCCACAATTCATGCTCCCCGCCTCGGACGTGCCGGCATTACCAACGAGCAACACGGGCGAGGAGGCCTTCACGTGCAGAGTGGCGGAGCGGGTGAAGTTGAAGCAGCAGAGTAGTACGGCACAGCGGACGCCGACGAAACGGGCTCAGAATCACAACAATAACAACAACAACAACAACAACAACGACCTTGAATCTGGTCGTAACCACCATCACCAGAGTCATAATAACAAGAACCAGAATAGTCAGAATGACTACCACCATTACCAACACCACCAGCAGCAGCAGCACCACCACCACCATCATCACCAAGCCGCTCATGTCAACATGAACAATTCCCTGGTGCAGTTGCCGTCGGCAGGGACTGGGGGCTACAAGGGAAAGAATCATTCCAAGGGCGGGACGATGACGCTGGCGGCGGGGACAACGACTTTCATAACGGGCCAAGAGCTTGTGGCAATTGGGAACTCGTGCAGTACGCGGATTGTGGAACATTTGGTCCAGCCGTTGCAGGACGAGTCGACGGTGAGCGAGGTGGAGCGGGCCTTTGCAGCGGAGCCTCCCGGCTCCGTGGCGGAAGAGAAGTTGCGGGAGTTTGAAATTGAAACGGAGAGACTGAACAGTCGGCTGGAGCATCTCCGCTCCCAAAATGATGTTCTCACTCTCAACTTGGACGATGCGAAGAGTCATGCGGACCGGCTCACCGTCCTCCTTGGGAAGTATGAGTCGAATAATGTGGGACATCAGATCGCTCTTAGTCTCAGGTAAAGAACATTCACAGACACAGACAGACACACACGACTTCCCGTCTCCTTTTTTTGTCTCCAGAGTATGTATGTATGCACACATTTCTGTATGTGGTACCTGTGAGAGTGAGTGAGGTCGGAGTGAGGAGGAGGAGGTGGAGGAGTACCCACGATCATGGAAATGGCGGACGCGGCGAGTGGAACTCGGCTGGAATTACATTGTCACGTTTGATATGTGTGAGGAAATGAAATTCCTTCGGACTCACACCACTCCCACCACCATTTCCTTTCAGATGACGTCCGTGGAGGAGACATGTCTTCCGCGGATTGCATTGTATTTTTTTACTTGCCATATGCTCCTGGCTTTTATCTTACGTTTCTTATTATTATTGTCATGTTCCCCATCCGAAGACGGCCAGGCGGCAGATGCAGCAGTGAGTGAGATTATTACTCCCGCCACCAGGACACCCGCCGCCGCCGTCGCCGCCGCCACCACCACCGCCATTCCAATTCCTTTCACATCCCCTTTCTCGCAAGTTCCTATAGTCTTGGTATAATAATAACAATAGTAATAATAATCGTACTAATAATAACGTCTCACTACGTGCTGCTAATATCCATCCCATCTCCTCTCACAAGTTGCACTCTGCGGCAACGGCTCATAAATTGAACTCATAAAATATCTCCGATATACTAATAATACGTTCCCCCGAGTGAAAATCAATGTTTTATGGGAATAATTTCCATGGGAATCAATAAGTGTCTTAATGGACTCGTTTCATAAACCCCCACTGCCACCATTAATCATATTCTCTCGCCAAAATGAACCCTCTCTCACCCTGCGGATCAATAATATTCAATTCTCATTGAACAATGTTTTTCTATCAGCTCGTGTACACCCTATTTTCCAGTTGAAAACCAGTTGTTGTTGTCACTATATATTTTCCCCTTCATGAACTCACACTCACTCACCCACATGAGGACATTGTTCCGTGGGTATTTTCAAAGTTGACTGATGATCAGATACTGAAATATCAATGTTCGGAGGTTACTGTGAGTGTGCTCATGAAGTATAGAATTTTCGATTAGTTGTCAGCTCATGTGAGTGCGGGCACTCCATGTTGCCAGTTTGACAGGCATTGTGCGTGTAGGGTAGTGAGGTGGATTGTATTCCGATCAGATCACTATTCACAGTGTTCAGCACTGTTGGCGAATGTGGTGGGCGGTTAAATGTGCAGAAGAGAAACTATAGGCACATCAATTTTGCAGAGCCTTCCGATGTGCCCCCTTATTGGCTCATTCTTGAATGCGCGGGAAAATCATTAGGATGAACTGCCAGTCTGAATTTCAAGGTGGATTAACATTCAAGATCTATAGGAAAAGGGGAAAGATACGTCAGGATGTCCAGACAATTTGGAGCTGAATTACAAACTGACTTGACATATTACTTGGTGGTTTGGGTCGTGGTGTGGTTTTGGTGGTACGGTGGAGTGGTGACCTGGGTGTGAGATGGTGAATGCGGTGGTATGATATTCTATCCCGTTTTCCCGCTCCACATGAAATCATGATGGAAACTTCGGCCTTCCTATATTTTCCCGTTTCCCATCAACTTCGCAGACGGGAAGAGGTTTTCTATGTCGAGGCAAGGAGGAAGGAAGATATGTTTGAGAGGGTTAAATTTTAATCAGATCATTTTGACTTGTCCAAGTGCGTTAGGGCAAGTTCCCACGAGGGATTAAATATTAAACTAGTTGGTGAGCATGTACTGTTTCCCATTTCCCGCCTTTAGACAGAGCTTCTTCATGCACGCACACCAACTCACACCCGCATCCACCAGAAGCCAATTATTCTGCGGGAAGCATTGGAGCCGAAGGAGTGGAAACGGATTCCAAGGTTGTGAGGATAAGAAGACGTATAAAAGTGGAATAAACCCAACAACAATGATTCCAATACGAGTCAGTCAAGGGGAAGATGAAAGTGAGAGGAAAATCGATCTTTGGATAAGAAGAAGAAGAAGGAGGAGGAGGAGGAGAGAATAAAGATTTATATTTCCCATACTGTAGCGCCTTTTCTTCTGGCTCTTTAACCGAATTTTCCAGTTGGAAGATGATGAGGTGGTTCCTAGAGGAAATATTAAAATCCGACTCCCGGCGACTCGTACTGTACGCGTGTCAGGGGATCTTCCTAAGGAAGATTAATGGTGGGGAGCGGAGGGCTTATAGTCTTGTTGCGGAAGACCCATGTTTCACGGAGGATGCAAAAAAAGAGAGACGAAAAAGAGCAAGTATTATAGAAGTGTAGTGATCCCATTCGATCTGTCTTGTTGTTGTGCAGGTTTTCATGAGCTTAATTGAACAGTGGGAAAATTTAGGATTAGGAGAAAACGGGTAAAATTAGTCTCTTCCTCGTCTTTCCTATGGTCAGTCCAAGTGTGGCCCAAGTTTTTTTTCTGTCTTACTTAGTGGTGATGGGCGGTGGATGGAGGAGCGCGGATACGTTCTCTGTCATTGTGTGTGCATTTCTTCATGTGTCAGTTCGTGTGTGTGTGTACCAATATCTTTTTGTGTAAGTTTGTGTGTGTGTGTGTATGTAGTTCCGCATTAGTTTATCTGTGTGAGCGTGTATTTCTGTGTCAGCTTTTGTGTTTGTATGTGAATCTCTGTCTGTGTCAGTGGTGAAGTTCTTTTAGGAAACTTTTTGGCGGGGAAGCTAACAGGTTTATACTTTTGGAAGTTACTTTGTTACCTTGGAGGCTCTTCTTTCAGACCTTTGACAAATAGGGTGGATAGGGGTGGGTGGCGAGTGTGGGACGGCTACTTGGAAACTTTTCCTCACTGGCCCCTGCCGCCGCCGCCGCCGGATTCGGGTGGGATGTGAACCTTAATTTGTCAGGAAATGTAATGGATGTGCTCGTTGGAGTGGGACGTTAAGAAATTGCCGGGGTCGGGTCGGGGATCTCGCCGTTGTGTTCGTCATGTGGGCGTGTGTGCGGTAATGGGAGTATGCGGCTCGTAATCCAGTTTATTTCTGGGGGAATTCCGGGAAGATTGACCTCTTAGATGCACGCAGGGGGGCTTGTACAGTGCTGTACGTCCCGCTCTCTGTTTTTTGTACATGTTTGCGAATGTACGTGATTGTTTGTGTGTTTCCTCGGTTGTGCGTGTGTGTGTGTGTGTGTATGGTCATATTTGTGTGTTTCCGTGATTGTACGGTTATGTGACGAATAATTTTTGGCCCAAGCCCGTTTGTATTACCTGGTAAGGGAAGAAACGATAATGTTAGTTCGGGCAATAATAATAGAGTTGAGATTCAACTGTGTTTTTCACGAGCAGAGTTAATTGTGGGCGTGAATGAAATGGATAGAGGGGATTGCTGCGTGGGCAATTTCCAACTATGAACACGGTGTGTATTTTAGTCTCATAAATGATTTCCCATATGCCTCTCCCCCAACATGGTATACAATTTTGGCATGGCATGCTGGCGGAACCAATAAAATTGTGAGTCTACATGTAATAATAAATACATTTATTTTCCTCCTTCATTCCAGTGATCAGTTGATAGAAGCTTATGACGTCCTCGTGGCCCTCTTGGAGAGTGAACTGGGCCTATTACTGGCAAATTGTCGGGCAGCCGGGATCGGAGCCTCCTCATCATCCAACGCGAGCGCGGCCGGGAACGGAACTCAGTCGGTCCCTGATGATGACTTTGATGTGGCATCCCTTCTGCAGCGGGCGAATGAGAATCGGATGACGGCTGAAATTGCTGCACGGAACCTCGTCGTCCGGATGGTAGACTCCCCGGGGTCGGAGAATAACAACGGAATGATGCTTCACCTTCCGGTTCCACATCCGTCGGCGTCGAACCATCCAGCGAACCACCACCACCATCACAGCAACGTACCTCCTTGGGAGGATGCATCTTCCTGCAGTCAAACTCTGAGGTATCCAAAAATACAGTCGTGGCATATCTTTCAATCTTATATCCACTTTCCTCACGGAACTGACTGAAGAAAATATCTGCGCATCTTTTATCCTTTTCTAGACCCCGCCAAGTCGTTTCCTCTCCCAAAAAACTTCCTACCCTCCATTTAAAGTTACAAAGAAGAAGACCAGACCAGATAGAAGTTGGGAATCCCATTGACCTCCCCCTGAATAGAGGGTTAAAAAGTAAAGAGTTTGTGTGTGTGGAAGGCAATTTCCGAAGATATATTAAATGCGGACGCGGTATTCAGGAGGGACTTTGCTCGCTGTACTGGTTCTTGTTTTTGTTGGCCAAGATTTTTTCCACATAAACTACAGGCACTTCGGAGATCCATGCGGGGGGCTATGGGAACCCTTTATAGTCTCTCAAGCCCTTGACGACATATTGATGGAATACCTGTCCAGTCCCTTTTTTTTTACTTTCAAGTACACCAAACAGTACAAGTTGGCTCCTAATGGAACCTTAATGTTCACGGATGCTGGGAGGACTCTTCATATAGATCCTCAAAGCAAGCCGTAAGATATGGTTCATGACGTGACAAGGGAATATAGAACAGACTTAGCTCTTCACGTGGAATAAATCCTGTATCAATCCCCAACGTCCTTTTGATCTCACCCACACGAACTGACACATGAAGAAATGCACACACAATGACAGAGAACGTATCCGCGCTCCTCCATCCACCGCCCATCACCACTAAGTAAGACAGAAAAAAAACTTGGG